>JZKD02S1733632.1:71627-81869 GCA_000966675.3 Picea glauca | reverse complement strand
CAAAAGAACTGACCTCTATTTTCTTCTTTGAAATATGAGATGTTGTAATCTTCTTCAACTTCTTCTTCTTCTTCTTCTACTTCTTCCCTTGCATAAAGGTCTTGTAGCTTGTCCCGAAGTTCTTTTGTTGATGCACATGATCCCACCTTGGATTTCACTGAATCTATCAATCCATCCAGGATGGTACCTATTGCCAGTTTGTTGTTCATTTTTGCTTCCTTCTGAGTTGCAGTCTTTGGTTTCTTCAAAGCATTGTATCCTGAAGCAACTGAGAGCCAAACATCTTCCCCAAGAGCTTTCAAGTAAGTTTCCATTCTATTTTTCCTGTATTCAAAATTGCCTCCATCAAATGGTGGAATCCCATTTGGAATGTTGTCTTCCATTTCTTCATAGGATCTTCCTTCCAATGGTTAAACTATACTGAAGGTAACCCGCTCTGATACCAATTGTTGATACTGAGAGGGGGGTGAATCAGTATCAAGTACAATTTAAAACCGTTTTCAACGTATACTTAAACCATTCAACTATATCCAGTGAGAAATGAACAATAGTATAAGAGTTACACCAATACACCATGCACAATATATGATAAATAATCAATAGTTATTGTTCAAGGGAAGTAATGACTTCCAAAGGTAGCTACAGCTTCCAAATGTAAAGGAAGGGATAAACCTCCAAGAGGAAGATACAATCCTCCAATATCAAAAGAGATTTAAACTCTCCATAATTTCCCCTTCCTTCCACCCAATAGTATATGAGAGATAATAAAACTTTACATTAATTCATCACCATCAACCAATCATCACATAGAACCCGATAATGCTTCCTAAGACTTCTTCAATTTCTAAAATTATTCAATTCTTGGAGTACTCTAATCCTGTAGATAATATTACTCAATGTATTCTCTGAAACTCCTCCAAGTTTCACTCCTTGAATCCTCCCCAAAAAGAAGTTATAGAAAGAATGATAGACTTTATTCAATTCTGGTCTATTTAGGAGACCGAACTTGAACAGAATGCCCCGCGTTCAATATTTAAAATCCAATTTTGAAACTCACACACAAGAAACTAAAGTCCGTACTCTTTCGAATGAAATTTTTCCCATGTCATTTGTATTCTCGATGAAGAAGTTTTGACTTTTTTACCCAGAACACCTATTTATTGACTAGCTTCAGGACTAGTCATAAACCCTATCTTCCACAGAGTGTATCTCCATAATTATAGCGAATCAAGAGATGAAATTTTTAATAGAGGTACCTTGATATGTCTTCTCAATACCATAGTGATTTCACCATCTGAATCGTTCTATAAAAAACGTTATAGAAAAAATGGTAAGATGACCTGAAAATAACATACCTTAGAACACATCACCAAAAGACTTCATCCTCCCTTGAAATCTGGAATTCTTTTCTTCTTATTTCCTCTTAAATTCAACTTATATCAAATGAATGTATAATGATGTTTATTTATACCATTTATGTCACTTCATTTTAACATTAGGGCCGACCTAACACTTTCTTATTTTGTAATTTTTTTCTTTAATTATTTTCAGGGCCTACATGTACTTCCTTCCTCAATTCACTTTGTCATATTCAAAAATTCATTTCTCATCAACCATGAGGATCCACGTGACATGCCACATACCACTGGAAACAACATGATGTATACTATCCATCCATGGGTGTTTTATCTTCATGTGCATTTTCCTTCATGTCCAAATACCTTCATCAATCTTGCGATCCAAAACCCATGACTAGGGTTGACATCAATGACAACAACCAATCTTCCAACAAATTGTTCATTATTGATTCACCCCCTCCCCCCTCTCAGTAATCCAACAATTGGTATCAGATCCATGTTCTTTCAGGAACCATTTTAACTATTGGAAGGAGATCATGGAATACATTGAGAATGGAGTACCAACGTTTGATGGTCAAAGTGGTATAGAGTATGAGATATGGAGCAGAAGAACGAAAGTATTTTTACATGAACAGGGGTATGATATTTTGCAATCAGTTGTTACAAGATATGATAGTTCAAAAGGGAAAAATAATGTAGCCAAGAAGGAATTGAAACAAAATAACAAAATTGCAATGGATTTCATTTTGGAAGGACTATATGATTCAATAAAGGACAAAGTGGGTAGATGTTCATCGGCTAAAGAGATATTGGATAAGTTACATAATATTTATTCTTCACCCATCATAGAGTCATAGAATTCCACATAAGATCCAGGCACAGAACAAGAGGAAAGATGTTCATCATGTCAGACAAATTTAGAAGAAGAAGAGTATGAAATCAACAAAAGAATGTTTTTCTGCTTTAATTGTGAAAAGGGAGGACATCTTGAATTTGAATGGTCATATTTGAAAATTGAAAGTGATGAGATAGAAAATCCCAATGAAATAGAATACAATCTAGAGAATAAAAAGGAAAAGAATCATGAAGTAGAACACAGTCAACGAGAAAGATAACTTGAAGAACAAATCATTGCCTTGAATATCCAACTCGAAGAAGCAAAAAGAACAAAAGAAGTAATGAATATCTAGATGAAGACGAAATAAGAGGACTGTGAGAAGCTTGAAGAAGAAGTTGTTATGTTAATAATAAAAGTTGTCAAGCTCAACAAAAACATTGAAAAAACATCCACCTCATCAGTAAAGATAGTTGAAGGGAAATGTCACAGGTCATCGGAAGGGAAAAGTGAAGAGAAGCCTAAGAGTTATGCAGAAGTCATAAAAGGTTATATAAATAAGGAATAATTCAAGCCCTTAAAGAAGAATATTCCAAAAGGACAGAAGACTCAAGAAGAAGAATACAAAAGAGATGGACATCAAAGAAGACCTTTTGTATTCAAACAACCAAGAAGCTTCACTCATAAGGAAGGATTCAATAGAAGAGAAGATTGTGATCAACCAAAACATGATTTCAAAAGGACTACACCTCAAAGAACATCAATCACTCCGAGGTATGTAAATTTATTTTATGGTCATTGTTTTTATTGTACTAACTTTGGACATAAGGTTGCAGATTGAAGGGTTTATGAAATAAATACTCAAGCAAGAAATATTTAGGTGTCCCCACATAATATTGAATGTTACAAATTCCACAACTATGTTCATATAGCCCGAAATTGTAGAAGCATGATAGTTCCATCCATGAAGAAAGAAACAGATATCATATATACTAAGGTTTGGAAAATAAAAGGAAAAGGAAAAGAGCACATGAATAAAGAACAAGTCCCTGAAGAGAAGTGAAAGAAGAACAAATGTCATAAATCACAAGACTTGTTGTAATATGAGAAAAACAAGAAAAGCAAGATCATAATAAAGAAAATGTGAACAAATACCAAGTCCCAGAGATCGCAATATCAACAATAATAGGAGATGAAGCCAAATCTACAAAGAAAAAGAAAGATGTCTGATACAAAGAGGTTTGGAGAATAAATGTAAGAAAAGAAGAGCAGGTAAATAAGGAATGGGTTCAAGAGATTATACTTTCAGGAATTATAGAACGAGATCAATCCACGGGAAGAAAGGGAAAATTTAGAGTTCATAGAGATGATAAGTATACAGACGAAGATGGAGGCTACTTCGAGAAGGTATTATTTTGAGCCATCCGTCTTAGAGACTCCCATCATTATGAATGTTGAACAGGGGGAGTCTAGACAGCAGCTCTACAAATCAAAGAGTATCTTTCAAGAATTTTGAAATATGTTGTTGCAGATGTTTGATAGATAAAGCTTCATATTGGTTCGATAGAAGAAGTACAGAATGACAAATTGATCGATTGATAAAGTCGTGTTCCCACACAGGTGTCACTTGGTAGTTACATGGGCAGAATTTTATGGTTATATTCAGGCATAGATATTGTTAACACATGGTGTTCTAGGCATGCATAGTTTGGTATGAAGATAGAGAATATTAGTGGACACATTTGATGATCATTTGCAGTCGAGAAGACTTTGGAATAGTACAGGGACAGATGGGTCATCATTGTGGACAGTTGAGTAGAAGAGTCTTGGAAGGTATGGACAAAGATGGATTACCAGGTTTGGAAAGATATATGATAGTGGATGAGAGAATGAGTTCAGGAAATATTGGATTCATAGATTGGTTCAGAGAGTGGTTCAAAGATAAAGGAATATTATCGTAACGGATGATAATGATACATGAATATTTGAATGCTTATTCTTGAATTCTTTTAATATATGTCAGTTGATTACACAAGGAAGCACCAATGGAAAATAAATCCAAATGGAATTAGGTACAAGAAGACCTATACTTATAAACATAGAAACATGCAGAGAAGTCATTCGAGAGAGAGAGATTTAGAAAGGAATATTAGTAGCATACAAACAGGGAGACACACCCACAGGGAGAGTTATTATTTTAACTAAGATTGGTTAGAGCAGGTATAGTGTCATATCGACAGGGGGATTTAATCCTTTGTCAAAGGGAGAGAGAGAGAGAGAGAGTAATTAGAGGCATGAAGACAGGAGGAGCATCCCCAAGGACAATTTAGATAGGAGGAGCGGCCCAAAGGATAGTGCAGACAGGGGGAGCAACCCCAAGGAGAGTTCATTAAGGGGGAGCAGCCCCAATGAGAGATACCCTTTGCCATTTATTTCAAAGGGGGATAAATAAAAACATTGATGAGGAGTATGACCATGATTTTTTTCATGACTAAGTGTTGCCATCAATGATGGTGTTTCCATCGATGTCAAAGGAGGGTATTGTCAGACAGTTGGTTTAGATTGATGAATAGTTGGTTGTCATTGATTTCAACACTTGGAGAGTGATATTAGAGATTGATGGAAGCCCTTAGAGATTGATGTCAACCCTTGAGTATGTTCGGTAACACATTTCGGTATCTCCATAACTTTGGGTAAGGGACCCAAGTTTGTTTGAGTTAAAAAGGCATGAAGATCAGTGAATATGCATGTAATACTATTCTAGATGGATAGTACACATCGTGCCATTTCTGGTGATATATGGTACATCATGTGGTTCTTCATGGTTAGTGATATATGGCCTTGTGAAGTTGGAGGACCCTAAAGAAAATTATAGAAGCCCCTAGAAGGTCAACAAGAAATCAATTATTCTAGAAACTCCTAGAAAGTCATCAAAATGTTTGCTAGTCAAAGTGGTTGCAACAAGAAATTAGTTATGGGTAAAGTAGTTGTAACAAGAAGTTTGAATAGTCAAAATGGTTGAATAAGAAATTAATTAATTATGGGTAAAGTAGTTGTAACAAGAAGGTTGAATAGTCAAAGTGGTTGAACAAAAAATTAATTAATCATCAGTTAAATTGTTGCAAAACGAAAATAATTAAAAATAAATTAGTTTCAACTAGAAGTGGTGAGTTTACTATTTGTGGATAAAGTGTTTGTAAGTGGACAAAGTATTTAGAAGTGGGTTATCCCTAAAAGAAGGAAGTTGGGTAAAACAGTTAGAAGATAACCTCTAGAGGAAGCTACTTGGAGAGTATAAATAAGAGAGCAAGGGTCTCTTATTAGAACCTATTGATCATATTGAATATCTATAAGTGATTGAGGTAACCCAGGAGATCTGAGGTGAATTTCAAAGGGAAGGTGAAGTAAATAAGACCAAAAATCCAATGGAGGATGAAGTTTGTAATCATGTGTTCTAAGGTATGTTATTTACAGGTCATCTCACCATTTTCACAAAAAAAAAAATCTATAATGATTCAGATAGTGAAACATGGAGGATAGTGAGACAACATAGCGAGGTAACTATGGTAACAATTTAGGCTTCTGGGTCGTTGTATTTTGGGATATACACCATGTGGATGATAGGGTTTTTGGCTAGTCCTAAAACTAGTTTTAAACAGGTCTTCCTGGTAAAACAGTCATAACTTCTTCATAGAAAATCCAAATGATGTGAGACCAATTGTATAGGAAAGAGTACAAGCCTTGTTTTTTTTTAGACTTTTAGAATAATATATAAAATATTGAGAACATGGCTTGTTGTACAAGTTTACTCTCTAGAATAATCCAAAATTCATCAAGGTTTTCCACTTTTTATATAACTCCTTTTCTAGGAGGTTTCAAGCAGTGAAACCTCGAGGAATTGTAGAGAAGACACTAAATAATATTGTATATCATTTTCATACCTTTATTCATTTTAGGTACAGAGTTATGCTTGTTGCAATTTAGGGTTGTTGACTAATCCAAAAACTAGTCATGTGAGACTTAGGTAAAGTTTGATGAAAATGTTATTCTCGTGTTGTTGAAGTTCAGGAAGGTCTACGGATATGTGATCACATACACTAGGTCTCTTCTAGAGTTACAAGTATGTTTTGATGGTTACATTTGGTCATGACATGGTACATGCTTGAGGCTACATAAGAGTGAAGTTTTGGCACATGGTTTGATATAAGTGTTTAGGGTATTTGGTTTATGGATAGTGTGATGGATTGCTATAGGAATTTGTTGGATATATTGGTGTATGTCTTAGGAATTTGGAATTTGTTGGATATATTGGATATGTATGATTGAGGTACATGTTGGGTACATGGTTGAGGCATGTAGTTAATCATTTGGAAAATACATGAGGTGTATAGTTGATGATGTTGGTCCATCTTTATGAGTCATAGTTGATGTGTTGTTGATACATGATTGGTACATGCTTGGTGCATTGTTAGAGGAATTTGATAGTATTATTGTTGGCACATAGCTTATAGTTGATGTGGCATAAATATATTGGTTTATTATTAGAAGCACATCTTGATCTTGGTGATAGTTATGAGGTGTTGTGATGTACATGGTTGATGCACTTGTGATAGTACATGTTGTGCTAGTTATTGATGTACATGATTGGTTGATGAGATTATTGTGACAGGTTATTGGCACAAGTTTTTGGTACATGTTGTTACTGTTTGTTGGTACAAGTTGACAGTGAGAGTGGTTGATTCAGTGACAGTGACAGGTTGTTTACATTTGGCATTTATATTTCAGGGTGGTAGGACAAGGCAAGGATAGGTGGTTCGAGCCACCTTCCAGTTGGAGTCGGAGAACTAGAGAGTTGGAGCTTCCTTCAGGTTGGAGCCTAATAATTAGGGGGTTGGAGCCTCCTTCTGGTTGGATCTAGAGAATTAGGTGGTTGTAGCCACCTTTTGGCTGGATCCGGAGAACACAGGGGGTTGGAGCCTCCTTCTAGTTGGAGCCATAGAATTGGAAGTTGGTGCTTCCTTGAATGTAAATCTTAAAGAAATATAAGTAAATAATTATGTGGTTTTCTCCCGCATTGGGTTTCCATGTAAAATACTGGTGTATTATGCATTGTGTGGATGTGTCTATTATTGTTTATTATGCATTGATGGATGTTAATGTTATATGATGAAATAACATATTAATGATGAACTCATAAAAATTGTTGAAAATGTTAAAGGAATACAAACTATGGTTAAAAGTGTATAAGTTTATCATTATTGATTCACCCCCCCTCTCAGTAATCCAACAAGAAAAAATTGAACTATGCAAGAGAGGGAAAGAACAATGTTGAATGAATCCAAGCTATCAGACAGGTTTTCAAGAGAAGAAGTCAACACCATAGTTTACATTCTAAATAGAGGGAAAATTAGAGTCAACAACAACAAAACACCTTATGAGTTATGGAAAGGTAGACTAGCAACAATAAAATACTTCAAAGTTTTCGGAAGAAAGTGCTACATAAAGAGAGATTATGATGATTTGGGAAAATTTTACTCTAGATTTGATGAAGGTATATTTCTTGGTTATTCATCAAGAAGCAAATCTTACAGATGTTACAATAGGACATTACACAAAAACGTAGAGATTTCCAATGTAAAATTTAATGAAGTAGGGCACCAAAAGGTGAAAACACAAGTAAATGTTCAAGCAGATGAGTCACACTGCAAAGAAGAAAAACAAGAAGAAGGAGAAGAAAAATAAGAAGAAGAAACATAACACCAAGATACAAAGACACGATCTAAATTTGTCTGAAAGAATCATTCAGAAAATTTAATTCTTGGTGATAAATATACGAGAGTTCAAACTAGAAGAAGACTAGCTAGTGCGCCAAAGTATGCAAACTTCTCCTTGCTATCTAAAATAGAGTCTAATAATTTTACAAAATCCAGTGAAGACAAGCATTGGATTGATGTTATGGAAAAATACCTAAATCAAATTGAGAAGAATGAAACATGGGAACTTGTTCCAAGGCCAAAAGATAAAAATGTAATTGGCACCAAATGGGTTTTTAGGAACAAGTTGAATGAAGATGGAAAAGTGATGAATTATAAAGAAATATTGGTTTGTAAAGGATATTCTCAAGTTGAAGGTATTTATTTTGAACAAAACTTTTCCCTGATTGCTAGACTAAAAGCTATTAGCACAAGATTGGTTTATGCCTCAGCGTTGCATAAATCCTTCATTATTCATTTTGAGAAATGAATACAATTGTTATGGGATATTTTATTTATTTTGGGGAAAATTGAAATTATATTGGGTTATGCCCAATCTCCAAATTCAAGAATCAAAATCACTCATGGATTTGCGCTATCCAATCGCATGCAAACACACAGGCAGGCGCTACCTAAATTATGGCAGAAAACGAATTGTGCAGAGTTATTTTACCAGTTTTGAGTCACTAAATTAAAACTTGAATTGTGAACAATTGAGAAGGTATTTTTGAAAATTAGAGGAGTTTTTTGTTCATAACATTCCAAATAAAAAAAACCTCTCTTGTTTTTTTAAAATTTGTTATGTTTTGAAATATATTAGACAAATAAGTGGAGCTACCGAATCTTCACAACGGCTCTACCTAATTTCCTGTTGGGAGGTTGCCACCTGTCAAGGAGGATTCGAATGGATTCTCAATGATCAGTTAGATGTCAAGGGACACCTGTACCTAATATTTAGCTCCACTAAAGGCCTCATGCATGAGGTGGAAACAATTTATTAATGACTTCCAACAAATTCCTGAAAATTAGCAGTTTGTTGGATTTTTGTCTCTTTGATTGTTGTCACATATCTCCAAGGCTTAGAATCCAATGGAGGAGATGGGCTTTGACCTCCTAAGGTTATTTGGATGTTATTTTCTATTTAAGGAAGTATATATCTATTGGAGAAAAGGATTCATGAGCCAAGAGAGGCTAGAGAGAGATGTAGCAAGCAGTTTTCATGTGTGTGTTCATTTGTAAGCATGTGGGCATTTTAGGATTGTAAGCATTACTACTATTGGAGACTCATGAGAGATATGATTTCAGATTGTAACTCTTTCATTTATATTCCTTCTTATTTGAATATATTTCAGATTTGAGGATCAAAGGTTGTCAATGATTTATGGATCCCTAAGCAACAGAGGATCTGTTGTATTTTGCCCATCAATCATTGTCTATATTCAAGTTTTTGTTGATTCATTAAATTGAGAGGATCTATGTTTAGTGAACATTCTATCTTATGTTTTCCTTCTTCATTCTTCCATCTACCATCATATAATCTTGTTTTCTATTGAGAAACTTGTGTACCTTCGATGAGTAGGATGTTTGTGACTCCATTTCCCATTGGTGTAGCCTACTGATCTACAGTTTGCAGCCCTCTCTTTTTCTTTATCCATCTTCTTGATCCACCTATTCAAAACCAAAATTATCTTTTACATTCTGATGAGTGTTGAGCTTACACTTTAACAGTCAAAGTGTGGATTTCAGTGCTAACATTATTGGTGTTGTTGTCAGGGATGGATTTGATTTGATTGAAAATATCCCTGGGAAGAACGACACTACACATCTCCAACTTTATATGGTGGATAAAGTTGGACACCTTCAAGACTGCACTTTCACCATGGTGGCTCCATTGTTCAGAATCTGTTGGTGACTTCTGTTGATTAAGGTTGGTTGTCATTGATGTCAAACACTTGAAGAAAGCCCCGTAGCACAAAGGTTTAGGTAATGGACCCAATATTGTTTGATGTAAATATGACTCATTATTGTTTTTTCATGGTTGATAAAAAGCAAATATGGATGAACTCCAAAGTGGTCCCCTTATGGTGAAATCCCTCACAGGAAGACGTTTTGTGGATTAAGAGAACCCATGCTTAATTGTGGAATAATGAGATGAAGGAAAGTGAATTTTCCAGGAAAAACATCCTAGATGGATAGTTCTTGTCATGTCATTTTCGATGGTATGTGGAACGTCACATAATTCCTCACGGTTAGAGAGTTATGGCCATGAGAAGTTGGAGACCCCAGGTTTGGGTAA
>JZKD02S1733632.1:0-27153 GCA_000966675.3 Picea glauca | reverse complement strand
ATATATGTGACTGATGTTGAATGTGCCTTTGTTTATTTCATTGCATTATTGTGATCATCATTGAGTGCCTTGTAAATATTTTAGAAGAAGCATAATTGTTTAAGCACAGTAACAACTGATTCACCCCCCCCCCTCTCAGTGGTCCAACAAAGGATATATATAAGGCTCTGCTTGGCTAGTGATGCAAATTGTTGAGGTAAGAGGCTCATAACAAGAAAGAGGGAACCAACAATAGTCTCAATATTGCAAGCAAGATGATATAATGCGATTACAACTTAACTCCAAAAGATTTCCTTTTTCGTAGATTTAGTCCCCTAGGCCCGAAAAACTATAAAATAATACCTAGGAGAACTCTTCTAGCCAATGGTGACTAGAGTATTCATTTTTCATTAGTCTATTTGGTCCTGAAAAGGGTTAAACTTGTACCAACTAGATTTCCTTTCAAATCCATTTAACGAGTGTGAAAGAGACAAGTTCACTCAACAATCTTTTCGTTTTTTCGAGAGTCGAAAAAGAGCTTAACCAAGACTCGGGGGGATTCCCATAGGTAACAGTTAGAATGTTTGAGAGTAAGAATATAGGGTTAGAACACAAATTCATAACGGGACTATAAGGAAATCCTGGTCCTATGGAATAACTTTTGCATGGGAACCAAATGGCACAAAGGTTCTAACTAGGGCACCCATGTTTGGTAAGCCTATACCACTTAATAACAACACTTCTAGTAGCAGTAAGAAAGTTCTATGTCACTAATAAATGGGTTTGTACCTAGGGTGTATGGCTCACGGTTATAGGATGATGCAAGAATGCAAAATGGAGTGAAAACCTATATTATATGCCAATGAAATAATATACCTGTCAAAGGCATGAATGGGTGATAAGATGCTAGAAATCACAAAAACTCCTTGACAAAACCACCAAAAACCAATTCTTTCCACTGCACTTATTAGTCCATAAGGTCAAAAACTAGCACAAACTATAGGAATTGGGTAAACCAATTTCTATTAATAGTAAAAATAGACCATTTTTCCATACCATTTGAGTTTTTTCACCCACATAGTGCATTTTAGGCCATTTTCCCCAAAATCTTCAATTGTCGATTGCAGGAGCTACGGTCAATGGAATCGGAAACTGTCTAGATCAAGTAAGTGGCCATCCCCTCTACTTTAATTTCAATGGTTTAAATTTCAATTTTAGGCCCCATTTTTTTAGTATTAGAGGGCATAACATGGAAACTAGGGTATACGTGGGTGACAGTTCATTGGGTAGCATATACGACCCCATATACGCAAGAAAAACAAAGCATGCACACATATATGCAGCCCTATACGTGATTTTTACCAAGTTATCCCACGTACAAGTCTGTGAGCAACATTTTTGAAAGGTTTTAACTCAAAAAATGGTTTCTCCTTTGCAGGATGGTGATTGAATGGAGGGAGAGGGAGCATGAAGAGATATATGCAGCAGTGGGAAGAGATGCAAGGGCCCAACAAGATTTAAAAATATGTGGCCTTTATAAAATTTGGGCTCTCAAGGGAATGAGGGCTCAAGTGAGGTTACTCCAGCTACTAGTAAACTACTGGGATCCGGAGATAGAGTCCCTCAACCTCGATGGGAAACCATTGAGGATTGAAGTGGATGATATATACTTTATCACAGGATTGTCTCATCAAGGTGAGGTAGTGAATCTCACGGACTTAGGGGTTGGGGGTGGTATGAATATGGAGGAGTACATTTCCACCCACTATGTTGCAGGCACAGATAAAGTAGGGAGCCAACTCCTAATCAGAGCAATCGAGGACCTGAGATTAAAGATCGTCATGCTTGTACTCACATGGATTTCAGGGTTGGCCTCATTGCACCAGGCATCAAGACCACTCATGTTCTATGCAGTGGAGTGTTTAAGACCCACTGTTTATGGCTGGTGTACCTCACTACTGGCTAACATGAAGAGCCAGTTGATGGATTGCAAACAAGGGAAAATGAGGAATTTTGGATTTGCATCCATTCTTTGTAGTTTTTTCTTTGAGAGGGTTCCAGGTGTGATCCCTAGAGTAGAGATTACTCTGCATGGACAGCGCGATCCATCCATGTCATGGTGGACCGACGTGATGATGCGGCTAGGAGGTGGTAGGGTGCTAAGCCCATACAATGATGAGTTATTTTTTTGGTGGCGCCAACATGTCATAGCCATTGATGACTACCCTTATGGCGGGATCAACTACAGAGGGTATCTGGACATGCCTTTGCCACTAGGTTCCTCTTATGGTGATATTGGTAAGAAATGTTTTTATATATTTCATTTTTTTGTGTTTTTCAATAACAAAAAAACACAAATATTTGTGTATGGTGTCAAGTATTAAAAATTGCTTTGTTACACAGATGTAGGTCTGTGACGGCTAGAGGGATTCCCACAACATCGATGAAGGGGCCAAGGATATGATAATGTGGGTAGAGATGTAGAGAGAGTGTTATAGAATGTGCATGGGAACCTGTCTCTATTGACGCACAAGATTCTTATGGTTCGAGTGGAGGATCTGTTAAAGGCGATGCAGCGGCAGGTGGTGGGTGTACTTCATGCGTGGGTGTGACTCTTCCGGCATCTCGCAAACGTCGTAGTGTGATATCATGATATGCATATGGCGCCATAGGCGTAGATGCCATGGTCATATTATATACCGACCATATATGTATTTTGAGTGTGTGAGCCCCATTTTGTACTATGACACCATATTTTTTGAACTTGAAAGGATGAAATATAAAAAAAAATGGTCTTCGAATTTACTTATATATGTTACAATGTGTAAATGCATGAATGTGTTTTATTTTCTTAATTATGTGAAAAATTCCAATCTAAAATATGATTAGCATATGCATCGGATACATGATTAGAACTTATAGGTATGTGATTATAAGTAAGAAAATTAAAGTATCGTTCCAAAAGTCGTACCCATAGGAATCGTCAGAGTAGAGTAGGATCTCGCACATGGTAACTATCATTCAAATGACATACAACTAAGTGGGAGTCCAGGTGAACCTCTAAATACCAAACACCATGTGAAATGGCATCATGTAATAGCTCTATAATGATTCTATACTCAGCCACATTATTCGTTGATGGCTCCAAATGAATGCCACCTGAAGACACCAGTTGGCCCTCGGGTGAGTAAATGACCCAAGCGACGGAATCCATGCTCCGCGTATGACGACTGGCACCATCCGTGAATCCTAAGTAAATTGAAGACTCCGTTGACATCTGTCAACCAAGGGAAAACTTGATAAGCAAGCCAATGACACAAAGGAAAATATCTATATACACTAGTATACAAAAGGTCAAGCCCAATCTTGAGGGATCAAGCGCAATACCTTTTAAGGTAGAACCCATTTATGGGCTCATCCTACATATTCCCTTCATAATCTTCCAATTCATAGGATCCTTTCTCCAAGACACGTCGCACGATATAAGGACCGTGCCACATGAGGTTGAACTTGTCTACCTCCAGTGGCTCTTTGGCTTGGTCATAAAGGAGAACCAATTCCCCCTCAACATACTACCAAGGACAAACAGACTTATCATATTGAACCTTAGCACATCGTTTATTTTCTTCGATTTCCGTAGAGGCATCCCAATGCTACTCATCGATATGCTCCAGGTGAATGAGGCGTTCTTCAAGATCGGATGTGTCAGGTAGGAGCTCAATTTCCAACTTAAGGTAAGATATTTCGCATTCAATTGGAAGAATTGACTCCATGCCATGTACTAACTGAAAAGGAGAGAAGCAAGTGGAAGTCTTTACCAAGGTTCGATATGCCTAAAGTGTAGGGTAAACCATCAAATGCCTGTCAGATTTACTCTAGCTGACAGTTTTTTGCAAGATGGTCTTGAGAGATTTATTCACCACCTCTACTTGTCCATTTTTATGGGGATAGCAAGGGGAAGAATGACCATGATTAAACCCTAGTTTTGATGCTAACTCTTTCATCATTTCATTTTGAAAGTGACTGTCATGATTAGTGAAAATCTCTATAGGGATTTCTAACCAGGCTATAATCTGGTTGAATACGAAGAATGATGCAGTCTTACCATCAAATTTAATGGTAGGCATGGCCTCTGCCCATTTATTAAAGTAATCCATGGCCATGATAATATGTTAGTTCCTCCCAGCCAAAGCTAGGCTACAGTCCATAAAATCTACCCCCCACTTGGTGAAGGGACCGATGGTGATGACTGGGTGAACATGGGTTGGGTGTGAGCGTGTTTTCCAAGTGAACACCTGGAAAGGGTGACACTTCTTGACCACTTCAACATAATCTTGAAAAATTGGCGGCCAAATATAATCGACTCGTAATATTTTTTGGGTTGTCACAAGCCTAGATAAATAACCACCACAAGCCCCATTGTGGTAGTCATTGAGAACAGACTCATCTTCCTCGTGAGTCAAGAAACGACGTAAAATATTATCTACCCCTCAATGATACAAAGTGTACTCAATGATAAGATAGTTTTTATCTTGATGACGTATACAACGTTGATCGTCTCTCGACAGATTTTGGGGTAGCTTCAAGTTTTGAATATAAATTAGAATGACTCCATACTAGGGGTCTAAATATGAGATAAGGAAGATATGTTCATCCTTGAAGGAATCGTCATGAAAAATTTCATCATCTAGTCGAGGGATGTCTAATATCAACTCAAAAAAAACTAGCGATTTCTTAGACATCGTCGAAGCAAAATCAAGATCAAATTCTTGCAAAATAACAATATAGTTATTGTATTTACCCCCTATGATACACCTGGTGAGGATGTATTGAAATGGATTGATATCCGCAACTATGGTAGTTTTTCAAAGTAATATATAATGCATTAATCTTTGAATGGCATGTACGGTGGCCAAGGCTATTTTCTCTACCTGAGAGTATTTAAGTTCAGGATTGACTAGGTTTTGGCTGAGATAGTAAACAACGTGCTCATGGAGCTCATCGTCCTCCTTTAACAAAACCATACCAACCATCCCTTCACACACGGTGATATAAATCAAATACTCTCTACTATATTTGGGAGGCTTCAGTAGAGGTGTCAATACCAAAGCTTTCTTAAGAGAATCAAAGGATTCCTAGGCTCATTCATCCCATATAAACAGAGTATCCTTCTTCAAAAGACACACGAAACCTTTATTTAAATTGGCATAGTTCACTATGAACCGACGCAGGAAATTAGTCTTCCCCTGTAAGCCTTGAAGTTGTCTAATGTTGTGCGAGGGAGGCAAACGAGGTATTTCCTCAACCTTCATAGGATATACCATGATTCCATGCTCAGACACTAAGAATCCTAAAAGATGGCCAGACCTAATGCAAAAGATTCACTTGTGAGGGTTAAACCAAATGTGATAGTAATGTAATCTCTCAAATACTAATCGAAGGTGAGTGGAGTGATCTACTCTCTTGCGGGAGTGAGCAGCAAGATCATCTAGGTAAGATTCGACAATATTCTTGAGATCGTGAAAAGCAAAGGTCATGGCACATTGGAAGGTTGCTCCGGCGTTTTTAAGGCTGAAATGTATTTTTATGGTACCCAAAAGTACCACAAGGAAAAATAAACATTGTCTTATGTTGATCCTCGGGTTTGATTTGAATTTGACTATACCTTGAAAAATCGTCCATAAACGAAAAGAATTTGCTTCTCGCGCACTCGTCAATAATCTGGTCAATGAAAGGAGTAGAGAAGTTATCTTTAGGAAAAGCCTTATTTAGGTCTTGAAAATACATACATACATGGATGGTTCCTTTCTTTTTATTTATGGGAACGGGGTTGGACACCCATTCCGTCAAGGGAACTGGTGATCCGAAAATATCTTTTACACGACTATGGTTGAGTTATTAATGCATGTGTTCATTAACCAATTAAGGAAGCTTAAAGAAAGAGGAAGAAGATATTGCAGTCATATAAACATGTACAGATATGATATGAAGCAATAAATAGTAGCAAACCATAACACAAATGTGATAACAAAGTTCGACAATCTCGCCTACATCTTTAGGCATTGTCTAAGTGGGCTTTGCTTATTTATGTTTGAAGTTCAATAAGTACATTGTGATAGTGCCAAAATGTTACAACAATGAGTTGGTCGTGTTCTAACAGATCTCATGAACCCATCAAAACTAAGGGCACCCAAATCAGATGAACAAGGCTCCCATAAATGGCCCGCAAAGGTATGCTCCTCAATAGCTTCCCTACATAACAATGGCCTTTGCCTCAACAATCCGGCAGCATAAACTTGTTCTGAACCACCACTGATCTCCCCTTGGCCTCAAGAAGGCTTGTTTTATATAGATCTGAATTTGGTTATCATCTCCCAACTTCCTCCCAAGATATGGCCTCAAAAAGGGCCCAATATCCCCAAAAAAGGGTCAAAAATCTCCAAAAACGCCCAATCTGGGCCAAACTATAGGCAAAAATACCCACCTATGTATAAAAAATCAAATTTATCCCAAAGGGGTTGGGCACGCACGCAAACATAGGGTCATATGGCATATAGGTGGACAAGCGCTAGCCTAAAGAGTTGCGCACTAGCCCCTAGCCCAAACAAACTGGTCACATGGCGTATAATAATAGGACCGAGCCCTCACATAAAGCACCCAACATATGGTTCTAGCTCTAGGTGGTGTTTTTGAAAAGGGTTGGAGGTTAGGTCTTAAAGCAATGGTGCCCACTCCATTTTCGTACCAGTAGACTATAGCGCCCATTCTTGAAGGGGGGGTGGTTGTATGGAACGTAAATCTGCAGGCTGGGGCTTAGCCCCAGCCCCCTTCCACCTCCAATACACATATAATGCACTTTATATATTATATGTTGGCTATGGTATAACAAGAGACTCCATGGAGCATTGGAAATCCTGACTTGTCCCAAACACATTCCTCCTACCAAGAGGTCAAGGGGTCGATTCCCATGAGCTCCCATAATTTTTCCATAACTCAAACCAATGAATGACCAACCACTGGGTGCCACATGGCAGCCCAAGTCTGGGCCACATGGCACCACCCTATTTTCCCATGATGTCTGCCACTTGTCAGAAAGAGATTGGACCAATTTTTTCATCTTCCTAGTCAGCATGTTGCCCAGTCAGCAATTGTCCACGTCGGCACACCTTCCACATGTCATCATATGGGTGTGCCACGTGTCACCCTTTCAGTGGTGACATGTGTCACCTCCCAGTTGATCCACATGTACCTGCCACATCAGTATTCCACTATGTCCCTACCACTTCAGTTGTGGGGTCTGCCATGTCATTCTTCCAACTGTGCCTTCCACGTCAGTTGTACGGTCATACATCCTGTAAAGACAGTTGTCACATGGCATTGTACAGACTGTATAGTCACCATTTTTTGCTTGTTTGGAAAAACAAACAGAAAACGATATCAGGAGAATATGACATCCGTTTGAGCCCATTCAAGTTGTGTTGGGTTCGTATCAACGATACGTACGCACACACCCGTTTTGAGGCCATTCTGAGAACATTTATTTTTAGGCCTTTCTGAGTCCCATCAAGCTCCTGGATCCGAATCTGGATCAATCGGGTAGATGAAACCGGCATTAAGTAGCTTCTCTACCTCTTCCTTAATAGCAAGGGCCTTCCTAGGATTAACAGCTCTAAGACCTTTATGAACAAGTTTAGCATCCCAATAGGTTTTAATATCATGTTCGACAATGTTGGGGTCAATCCCTTGCATCTCTTCATATGACCAAGTGAATACATCATGAAACTCTTTGAAGAGATCAGTGTAGATCTGAATTTACTCAGGTGAACAATCTGCACCGATATATACATTCTCAAATTTTCCAGTAATACGAGAGATGTTGATCGTGACGGTAGGAGAAATATTCGCCATGTTTCCCTTGGCATAAACACCATGTGTATCTAATGGAAACACAGTGTGACCGACCATCTCACTCAAGGTAGAACTAAACGCATCATGTTCGATCCTAACAAGCTCTGGGAGGAAATATGAGCAATGATACAAATCAACCCAAGGCCTATTAGAACCATACATGGCCTCTAATATGGCTTCATTCGAAGGTAAAGTATCGTCGAGGCAATCATGTGAAAAAGATGATTGAAAGGCCCATACGGGCTCTAGAATAGGATCCACCTCATCCTTCAACAAGGAGGAAGGATCTGGGTCAACAGTAGCGTCAAAAAAAATGATACGCAACCTATGTTGCTAACAGTGGCATCACCATCCCAATGTGTAATTGACCTTCATATGACATAGTCGGGGAAGGTAGGGTCCAAGGGTCATTGAAATACGAAGTACAGAAAGGACCAGACCTCATCGACAATGAATACTCACTAGAAATGGCATGAATATGGTGAATTGATTCCATGAAATCAAATCTACCCGTCAAAGAGGAATACATTTTGACACCAACATCCTCAGTTTCCTACTGAGAATTGTTGATCACGGGGACAGAAGGTCCAACCGATGCACTAGGACTAGCATGCGCAAAGGACAACTGATCAATCATCACTATTTTCCCTTCATGAGGAAAACATAAAGTGCAGAAAATAGACGATACGATGGTTGTCACGGAATAAGTCCAAATATTCTCAAGTAGTAAATTATAGTCGAGGGGTACATCAACCTCCGTTATCTTCCCACCTAACTGGACCAGAAAAAGAGAGAAGCATTTGGTGGGGTCAAAATGAACACCCATAAAATGCAGTCAACATAGTCATAGATTTTGATAGGGTTGGAGATCCAATGGATTTCCAATAGGTTAGGGACATCACGCACGTCACAGCACCTTCATCAATTACATTATGTTTGATGGTAATTTTCATGAACTCCACATGGATTTGAAAGGCCACGTGGTAAGGTAAGCGAGGCTTAACATCCATGATGTCAAACTTGATAACCTTTGAGCCACATGGGTCTAGAGCTCCTAACGTAGATAACAAGGATTTCCTCTTTAAGGTGATCATCTTTACAAAGTTTACAAGGAAACTTCACCTTCTGTTTTTATTTCTTTCCCTCGCGATCATTATTATTCAATCTATCATTTTTAGTGTCATCATTGGATTTATTATTATTTTTCCCACCCTTACGATTATTACCTCATCCTTTCCTTTTATTCCCTCCTGGTTTTTGGTTACCATTTGGGTTAGACGGTGACTATACAAAATGCACATCCACCGACTGGGTGGGAGTGGAGGACGAAGATGAAGCTTGTCCTGCTATAGGTTGGCTTAGAGATAAATATTTCAACTGGTTCATCACCAAATCTATAGACTTAGCATTTGCAGAGTCTATGATGCCATCAGCATGAGGCCCGAGATTTTTTCTAGGGTCATAGTTCGACCGTGGTGCGTTAAGAATAATTTCATAAAACATCCCATATTGAGAAAATATGAGGTCCAATTGTTGGGCTTTGAAAATAGCTTCTTCCTCAAATGTTATTCCATATGTAGAGACATCCTTCGAAATATAAGGCAATAAGGACTCAAGGAACCACTCCAACAAAAACTCTGGAGGAATGTAGGCTCTGATCAACCTCTTCCATCTACGCCACTCTTGGATGTGGTCTGAGATATGCATGGCTTTATCTTGGTGGAGGGAGGACAAAAGTTCTATGTCGGCATCATAACGAACTGACAACTGGAAGTGGTTGAGAAAGCCCAAAACCATCTGATTAAAGTTTATGTATGTTCCCCCCGATAGCTCAATGTACCATTTTTCATCGACCCCCATGAGGGTGCGTTGAAATATCCTAAGATGAATAGAATCGTCATTCAGGGAGTTAGATGAGCACAAAATATGAAAATTAGTGACATGATCACCCAGATCCTCGCCATTATTGCCTTCTAATTTTTGGATTTCTGAGGGAATCTTGGTGGGGATGGGGAGCCATAACGGATTGTGACGCATAGAGTCATTCACTAATTTTGAAAAAACTGGCAGATTAAGCATGGTCAGAAAAGGGAGTCAGGGTTGCGACGTCCAATCCCATGCTCCTGGGAAATATTGGGGCTGAGGTATTGCATGCCATCCAGGGTTCTGGTATATTCCATGGCCCTATCTAATAGGATAATATCCTCCTCCAAACTGATTCATAAAAGGTTGTATGGGCACCATACCTGTGGAAGCAACATGATGAGGGTTATATGTGTTTCCCCCAGCCGAAAGGGCCTCTAGGTTGGGGGTTTCCCATAGTGTGAAACTGACTCCCTCCAGATGGAAATCCAGAGGATAGAGGGGGATTTAACATAATAAATGTGTTTGTCGGAATCGGCATGGAGGAAGAGGGGATGAAGAAAGGAATATACAAAGTAAATTTTCTGCCGGGTTGAGCACTCCATCCTAGAGAATTGAGACTAGGATTAGGACCGGAGGAAAGAGGAGTCCAACCTCCAACTATACGATACATTTTGGGAGTATGACCTCCACCAAACGAGAGAGGACAATACAGAGGAGTCATGTCCCCAAGTCCAAAACTAGGATTCGCATTAGCCGTTGGAATGGAGGATGAGATTTGCAATGTCATGTAGGGAATACCAAAAGAAAAGGGATTAGAGACCGAAGGTATTGACTAAGAATTGTGACTTGAAATACCAAAAAGAGATTTGAAAAGGGTTCATTTCTATGGGTCGACTAGAACTCACAGGTTGGGTAGCACTAAAGGTGGATATCTCTGACACGCCCATCGTCGAAGATGAAGGAATTGAAGGGATCCCACTAATAACAGAAGATATAGGATTCGAGGGACTCCCAATGACGTTCGGGTTTGACTCAGTACTCATAATTGGATGATCACAAGTCTGGGAGGTGGAGATATATGTACCATGTTTATTAACTTTACACCTTTTAGAAGGAAACTTCAGTAAAGAATCAAGATGTGGTGGTAAATTCAACAAATGGAGAGACTTGCGAGGACGTTGGTCTTGCTCCACGATTACTCAAGACTCGAGATATAAAACCAAATCCTAGGGCCAACTAATAATCAAAGAGCTAACCAAAATGAAGCAAAAAAAAAAAGGCCAGTGCACACAAACGGGATATAGTGGCTGAAAATGGACCTCCCTCACTAGAGTAGGTATGTCTCGCCTAAGAGGGGCCTGAGACTCCCTTCAAAATATTGGAGGTATCAAAATCGGTTATAAGGGGCCATGTGGGATTAATAGCACAGTCGATTAGATCGCCTCGAGGAGGTAATACTCCATAAAGGTTGTGTGTTTTCTAACCCTTATCTCACTCAGGGTACCTATAGAATAACCCCTGCAAGTAACCTATGTGGCTACCTATGTCAAGAAACTAGAGTCACCACAATGTAACCAATGTGCAAGCGAACAGTCGTAAGTCTGGTCCACCATATGGGTAGGGTAACAAATCCCGAAATATTAAAAGCACCACCTCTCACGAAGGTAAAGGTACTAACAAGACCCCCAAATATGAATAGAACCCCCGAAATAACTCTAACGCTAAGAAGGTATTAGAGGGTTATCTCTGCAACCAACATCACGTGACCTCATGCTTAACTTCAGTGTGAGCGGAGCCTTCTAACGTCACTAATTACACAATGGGTTTCACCACTCCCTGGTAAGACACATATGTTTAGTTTAATATCCTTGGAAATGTTTACTCACAAAATCCTATTCCAAGGCCCTATGTCCTATGCTTGTTTGTGTACCCTGAAAAATAAAATCCTTTCTATTCAATTTTAATTAATCATCGTTAACTTTAATGGCTTCTTCTTACTCAATATGTGTGGTCATGAAAATGATGGTATTACGACTCAGCATATAAAAAGAAGAAAATATAAAAATGTTGCTAAGTACTAGTCTTGAATTTCAAAGAGATGGTATGCTTCTAAATACAATTTTTCCAATGCAAACTCTACAATTTCAATGAAATGGAATCTCTCCCAATATGTCAAAACGAATGCAAAATAATCAAAAGTGAAAATTCCAAAATTCAAATAAGTAAATATTTTTTGTATTTTCGATATAAAGAAAAGAAAAATGCAAGGACCGAATAGAAACTTCACGGGCAGACCCTACTGCAAGCAAAAAGAGACAATCCAAGAAAGACACCAAGAAACAAACACTCAGAACAATGTGAAAAGACAATCAATGAAAACAATGATAAGAAAGAAAATTACCCGAAAATTCAACAATAAGAAGGTTTCCTATCACTTTGTAAGCACTTAACAGTGAGGATAGGGACCCAAGAAGATTCAACAACCAACCAAACTCACCCAACAACCACCAAACTAAACCAGCAAGACCAAAGAGATGATGTATGTGACTATTTGAGAAACAATTGTGTATATACACCCCCTAAAGGAACACTTCTCTCGTATATACGCGCTTGTCAAAAGAAAAATCGTGTATACCCAGTAAAACACTACCAGGGCAAGGGTTAAGAAAAGAAACTCATATTCAACATAAAAAACAGTTTGTCAAGCAACAGGCGATAAGGAAACTCAGGCTAACAGAGAGAAAATCAAGGAGAAAAACACTCCAAACCCAAAAAATGAAGATCCATCCCCAGTATGGTCGTCAATTCTGTTATGAGGAAAATCTCTCTATGGTAAGGGGTAAAGTACAATAGATGGAATGACACGCAGAAATCGACTATAATCCCAATTATTTTATCAATGAAATGCTAACAAGACAAGGTCAAAAGCCTACTTCGTCCAAACATTCGATGAAGACCATCGTTGAGCATGCAAACCAAATCTTTATACCTACAACTTGTCCTCAACAACCAAGATATGCAAGCATATGGTGATAATGTATAATGTTAGCATATATATTAGAATAATACATTAACATACATGACAAATACGCCCACGGAATAACAATTCAAATATTTCCAAGATATCAATTGGATGAGAAAAGAGTATTTCTATTAAAATAATCAAAAAAAATACATAGGTGACAAACTTCTATAACAGCACATATCGGAACCGAGAAACTAAGTCCCTCTAGTTGGGCCTCCACCACTTCAATCCTCCACGAAAGGCAAGTTCATATAAAGGATTCAATGAGGTTATCCATCACAAAGAAGGAAGAGCTTGGGGGCTGAACAATGAGTTCATACTTTCAAGGACAAAGGGATGCAGACTCAATATGAAGTGAAATTTCCCCAGAGTGTCTTTCCTCTCAAAGTTGAATTGTTAAATCCCCTCAAGGCTTGGATATGGCTCAATTTATATCCTTCAAATGGAATTGAAGGGCCGAGTCGGAGCGTTTCCAGTATATGGAAGGTCAAGTATCATGGATCTCGTGACATGGCATGGAAACCCGAAATAATTTTTAATATTGAGCACAAAACCCGATGTACGTAGACTGTAGTGGAGAAACCTGTGTATACGCTTGTTGTATAACTAGGAGGGCGTGTATATGTGGAAAAATATGTTTTTTGGCTCTGGAATGTACAAAAAGGGAACTTCAAGTATGCATAGGGAAATGGAAAGGCCATCCAAGAAAGTTTCATGGAGTGAGGAAAAAAAAATTGTAACAATTGATTGTTGGAGAAGGGGATCGAAATCATAATTGAACTAAGAGACGCATAACATGATAAATGAACTCAAACCCGTTTATTAATTCAATACCAGAGCTTAGGATGAACTATCTCAGATTTCTCTGAAATCAATACACACACAACCTCACACTCTCCAACCTCTTCCAACCACAAAAATTACACAATCATATAGCTCGAATGAGCCCTCATACGAATCTAACAAGAATACCCTAATCAAATCTCAACAAACCCTGAAATTACTCACTCTATTCTAAAAAACAACAACATAATTACACCTAATACAACAAATTCAATCTAAACATCTTCTAGAGGTCTCTCAACCTATCTATTACATTGAAAATTTAAAATTAAGGGAACCAACCCCCTTTAGTAAATGTTTTGACCCTCCTAGGGTTAGAATTCAAGATTTTATTTTATGCTCCTGCATCAGACTCCCTTGGAATAGAATTTTTCATAGACTCATGTCCATGAGGTCTTCAATATTTCTACCATGCTTTTGTATTTTTGCATCACTCATACAAGTTGCATATTCATCAGGAAGGTCTTTCCACTTGACCAAATATTCGTAATACTCTTTTCTTCGTGTCTTCTTAGCAATCTTCTAGTCAAGAATTATTTCCATCTGCAACTTCTTTGTTGTAGGTAGTTTCTTCATCCACTAAACAGTGTCACGGTCATCTCCATCTTCTGCTCTATATTCTCTGTAAGGATACAGATCTGCAACATTAATTGAATATTGGATATATTCCAATATCTGGTGGTAACTCTATTTCATAATCATTACTTGAAAAATTTATCAAGATCTTATAGGGTCCTATTTTATTTAACTTCAACTTGTTACATTCTCCCATTGGTAATCTCTCCTTCCTTAGGTGTGCCAATACTTAGTCTCCAATA
This sequence comes from Picea glauca, assembly GCA_000966675.3. Lineage (NCBI taxonomy): Eukaryota > Viridiplantae > Streptophyta > Pinopsida > Pinales > Pinaceae > Picea > Picea glauca. The sequence continues at coordinate 12,714 of JZKD02S1733632.1, read as the reverse complement.
TCAAAATTAACTTCCCTTGTTTTATGGTTTGTCCTAAGCTTGTATCTTTGAATGTTTCCTTGTAGTTGTTCCTTGACCTATTCATGCAATCTTTGCATGTCTTCTGCAAAATCTTCAGCATTTTCACTTCTTACTTCTGCCTTGCCCAAATATCTAAGTGCAAAAATACCTCTTGGATTCATTCCATACACTATTTGAAATGGACTCTTACATGTACTTATGTTGGGTGAGTCATTATAAGAAAACTCGTCTTGTAGAAAAACTTGATCCCATTGGTTTTTATGCTCATGAACTAAACTTCTCAGCAAATTACCCAAAATTGTGTTCACTACTTCAGTCTGTCCATCATTCTGAGGGTGATATGTTGAACTAAATAGTAATCCTGTACCAAGATTCATCCACAAGGTTCTCCATAAATGTCCAATGAATTTGTTGTCTCTATCTGAAACTATACTTATGGGCAATCCATGCAACCTCGCAATCTCTTTAAAGAACAAATTTGTTAAGTGTGTTGCATCATTGGTTTTGTAACAGGGTATAAAATGTGTCATCTTAGAAAACATATCAACAACTACAAATATTGAATCACTTCCTCTTTGTGTTCTAGGAAAAACTAAAACAAAGTCTATATTTATGGCTTCCCATGGTCTGTCCAATATAGGTAATAGTTGATACAATCCTGCATTATGTTGCTTCCCTTTGGCATATTAAAAAATTTTGCAACTATTGACAAACCTTTGTACATCAAACCTCATACCTGGCCAAAAATAAGAAGAATTCAATTGAGCAAACGTCTTGTCATGACCAAAATGACCAGCTAGTCACCCTCTATGTTTTTACTTTAGTAGGTTGTCCCTCATTGAACACCTCGAAATACATAGTTGAATTCCTTTGAACAACAATCCTTATTGTGTCATGTATTCTAACAAAGGACCCCTATCTCCCATCACTGGATTTTCACATGCCTCATAAGCTTCTTTAAATTTTGGATCTTCTGTGTACATTTCTTTGAGATGTTCAAATCCCAATGTGCTTACTTGAAATTCCTGCAAAATTAAACACCTCATGCTCAAAGCATCTGCAACCTTGTTAGCATTTCCATTAATATGTTTAATAACAAAAGTGAAATTATGCATGAATTCTACCCATTTTTCATTCTTTTGATTCAATTTCTCCTGCTTGGTTATAAACTGCAAAGCATGGTTGTCAGTATACAAGATGAATACTCTAGGCATAAGGTAATGTCTCCATTGTTAGAAAAACATGATTTTGGAGGAATAAAATAAAACAAATGCAAAAATAAAACACGGAAAGATACACAATACAATAGAGACACGGATATACGTGGTTCACCCAATGTGGGCTACGTCCACCAGAGAAATTGTCAGGTCCTTCCTTTATTATTATCCATCAAATGAAGGGATGCAACCTACAGCAAACCCACAATAACTTCCTCTTCTTTCTCTCACAATCTCATCCCTCATAATACAATATTCGCAATGATCCATAGTCGTAATACATTTCCCTCATAAAAGAGGGTTTCCTTCTAGGGAAAAAAACCCTAAAATAACTTCTACCATCATATCTGTGACCTTATAATGAATAGTCCAGATTTACTATGAAATTACAATATACATTTACAAGGAAATTTTTCCTTCAGGGGTTTCACCCCCAAACCCATGCTTGCCCCCGGACCCTGCAGGAGGGGTAACCCCCCCCCTGCACTCCACCGTGTGGAGGAGTGTACATTTTTTCGGGGTGTAAATTCTTCATGGGGTATAAACACGGTTGAAAACAAAGACCTTTGAATCAGGAATATAATCAGGCTCCACAACCAACAATCTCCCACTTGGAGATTGATCTCAACAACTCCACCGCTATTGTATCTGCTAGACTATGATCCTTCTTGGACCTGACAAATTTATCATCTTCATATTTATGCTTGAAGACCAACTGAAACTGAGCAGGAACTCAGTTTCTCCCTGGTTACTCCCTTAGTTAACATGTCTGCAGGATTTTGGCTAGTTTGTATCTTTTCCAACTTCAAATTTCCATCTTCCACGACNAATTCAACAATAAGAAGGTTTCCTATCACTTTGTAAGCACTTAACAGTGAGGATAGGGACCCAAGAAGATTCAACAACCAACCAAACTCACCCAACAACCACCAAACTAAACCAGCAAGACCAAAGAGATGATGTATGTGACTATTTGAGAAACAATTGTGTATATACACCCCCTAAAGGAACACTTCTCTCGTATATACGCGCTTGTCAAAAGAAAAATCGTGTATACCCAGTAAAACACTACCAGGGCAAGGGTTAAGAAAAGAAACTCATATTCAACATAAAAAACAGTTTGTCAAGCAACAGGCGATAAGGAAACTCAGGCTAACAGAGAGAAAATCAAGGAGAAAAACACTCCAAACCCAAAAAATGAAGATCCATCCCCAGTATGGTCGTCAATTCTGTTATGAGGAAAATCTCTCTATGGTAAGGGGTAAAGTACAATAGATGGAATGACACGCAGAAATCGACTATAATCCCAATTATTTTATCAATGAAATGCTAACAAGACAAGGTCAAAAGCCTACTTCGTCCAAACATTCGATGAAGACCATCGTTGAGCATGCAAACCAAATCTTTATACCTACAACTTGTCCTCAACAACCAAGATATGCAAGCATATGGTGATAATGTATAATGTTAGCATATATATTAGAATAATACATTAACATACATGACAAATACGCCCACGGAATAACAATTCAAATATTTCCAAGATATCAATTGGATGAGAAAAGAGTATTTCTATTAAAATAATCAAAAAAAATACATAGGTGACAAACTTCTATAACAGCACATATCGGAACCGAGAAACTAAGTCCCTCTAGTTGGGCCTCCACCACTTCAATCCTCCACGAAAGGCAAGTTCATATAAAGGATTCAATGAGGTTATCCATCACAAAGAAGGAAGAGCTTGGGGGCTGAACAATGAGTTCATACTTTCAAGGACAAAGGGATGCAGACTCAATATGAAGTGAAATTTCCCCAGAGTGTCTTTCCTCTCAAAGTTGAATTGTTAAATCCCCTCAAGGCTTGGATATGGCTCAATTTATATCCTTCAAATGGAATTGAAGGGCCGAGTCGGAGCGTTTCCAGTATATGGAAGGTCAAGTATCATGGATCTCATGACATGGCATGGAAACCCGACATAATTTTTAATATTGAGCACCAAACCCGATGTACGCGGACTGTAGTGGAGAAACCTGTGTATACGCTTCTTGTATAACTAGGAGGGCGTGTATATGTGGAAAAATATGTTTTTTGGCTCTGGAATGTACAAAAAGGGAACTTCAAGTATGCATAGGGAAATGGAAAGGCCATCCAAGAAAGTTGCATGGAGTGAGGAAAAAAAATTGTAACAATTGATTGTTGGAGAAGGGGATCGAAATCATAATTGAACTAAGAGACACATAACATGATAAATGAACTCAAACCCGTTTATTAATTCAATACCATAGCTTAGGATGAACTATCTCAGATTTCTCTGAAATCAATACACACACAACCTCACACTCTCCAACCTCTTCCAACTACAAAAATTACACAATCATATAGCTCGAATGAGCCCTCATACGAATCTAACAAGCATACCCTAATCAAATCTCAACAAACCCTGAAATTACTCACTTTGTTCTAAAAAACAGCAACATAATTACTCCTAATACAACAAATTCAATCTAAACATCTTCTAGAGGTCTCTCGACCTATCTATTACATTGAAAATTTAAAATTAAGGGAACCAACCCCCTTTAGTAAATGTTTTGACCCTCCTAGGGTCAGAATTCAATATTTCATTTGATGCTCCTGCATCAAACTCCCTTGGAATAGAATTTTTCATAGACTCATGTCCATGAGGCCTTCAATATTTCTACCATGCTTCTGGATTTTTGCATCACTCATACAAGTTGCATATTCATCAGGAAGGTCTTTCCACTTGACCAAATATTCGTAATACTCTTTTCTTCGTGTCTTCTTAGTAATCTTCTAGTCAAGAATTATTTCCATCTGCAACTTCTTTGTTGTAGATAGTTTCTTCATCCACTAAACAGTGTCACGGTCATCTCCATCTTCTTCTCTATATTCTATGTAAGGATACAGATCTGCAACATTAATTGAATATTGGATATATTCCAATATCTGGTGGTAACTCTATTTCATAATCATTACTTGAAAAATTTATCAAGATCTTATAGGGTCCTATTTTATTTAACTTCAACTTGTTACATTCTCCCATTGGTAATCTCTCCTTCCTTAGGTGTGCCAATACTTAGTCTCCAATATCAAAATTAACTTCCCTTGTTTTATGGTTTGTCCTAAGCTTGTATCTTTGAATGTTTCCTTGTAGTTGTTCCTTGACCTATTCATGCAATCTTTGCATGTCTTCTGCAAAATCTTCAGCATTTTCACTTCTTACTTCTGCCTTGCCCAAATATCTAAGTGCAAAAATACCTCTTGGATTCATTCCATACACTATTTGAAATGGACTCTTACATGTACTTATGTTGGGTGAGTCATTATAAGAAAACTCGTCTTGTAGAAAAACTTGATCCCATTGGTTTTTATGCTCATGAACTAAACTTCTCAGCAAATTACCCAAAATTGTGTTCACTACTTCAGTCTGTCCATCATTCTGAGGGTGATATGTTGAACTAAATAGTAATCCTGTACCAAGATTCATCCACAAGGTTCTCCATAAATGTCCAATGAATTTGTTGTCTCTATCTGAAACTATACTTATGGGCAATCCATGCAACCTCGCAATCTCTTTAAAGAACAAATTTGTTAAGTGTGTTGCATCATTGGTTTTGTAACAGGGTATAAAATGTGTCATCTTAGAAAACATATCAACAACTACAAATATTGAATCACTTCCTCTTTGTGTTCTAGGAAAAACTAAAACAAAGTCTATATTTATGGCTTCCCATGGTCTGTCCAATATAGGTAATAGTTGATACAATCCTGCATTATGTTGCTTCCCTTTGGCATATTAAAAAATTTTGCAACTATTGACAAACCTTTGTACATCAAACCTCATACCTGGCCAAAAATAAGAAGAATTCAATTGAGCAAACGTCTTGTCATGACCAAAATGACCAGCTAGTCACCCTCTATGTTTTTACTTTAGTAGGTTGTCCCTCATTGAACACCTCGAAATACATAGTTGAATTCCTTTGAACAACAATCCTTATTGTGTCATGTATTCTAACAAAGGACCCCTATCTCCCATCACTGGATTTTCACATGCCTCATAAGCTTCTTTAAATTTTGGATCTTCTGTGTACATTTCTTTGAGATGTTCAAATCCCAATGTGCTTACTTGAAATTCCTGCAAAATTAAACACCTCATGCTCAAAGCATCTGCAACCTTGTTAGCATTTCCATTAATATGTTTAATAACAAAAGTGAAATTATGCATGAATTCTACCCATTTTTCATTCTTTTGATTCAATTTCTCCTGCTTGGTTATAAACTGCAAAGCATGGTTGTCAGTATACAAGATGAATACTCTAGGCATAAGGTAATGTCTCCATTGTTAGAAAAACATGATTTTGGAGGAATAAAATAAAACAAATGCAAAAATAAAACACGGAAAGATACACAATACAATAGAGACACGGATATACGTGGTTCACCCAATGTGGGCTACGTCCACCAGAGAAATTGTCAGGTCCTTCCTTTATTATTATCCATCAAATGAAGGGATGCAACCTACAGCAAACCCACAATAACTTCCTCTTCTTTCTCTCACAATCTCATCCCTCATAATACAATATTCGCAATGATCCATAGTCGTAATACATTTCCCTCATAAAAGAGGGTTTCCTTCTAGGGAAAAAAACCCTAAAATAACTTCTACCATCATATCTGTGACCTTATAATGAATAGTCCAGATTTACTATGAAATTACAATATACATTTACAAGGAAATTTTTCCTTCAGGGGTTTCACCCCCAAACCCATGCTTGCCCCCGGACCCTGCAGGAGGGGTAACCCCCCCCCTGCACTCCACCGTGTGGAGGAGTGTACATTTTTTCGGGGTGTAAATTCTTCATGGGGTATAAACACGGTTGAAAACAAAGACCTTTGAATCAGGAATATAATCAGGCTCCACAACCAACAATCTCCCACTTGGAGATTGATCTCAACAACTCCACCGCTATTGTATCTGCTAGACTATGATCCTTCTTGGACCTGACAAATTTATCATCTTCATATTTATGCTTGAAGACCAACTGAAACTGAGCAGGAACTCAGTTTCTCCCTGGTTACTCCCTTAGTTAACATGTCTGCAGGATTTTGGCTAGTTTGTATCTTTTCCAACTTCAAATTTCCATCTTCCACGACAGATTGTATGAAATGTTACATGAGTTGTATATGCTTAATATTCAAATGGAAGGATGAGTTATTTGCAAGATGAATGGAACTCTCATTGTCACAATACAACATGTTATTCTCCTGCTTCTTTCCCAATTCCTTCATAAACCTCTATAACCAAATAATTTTTTTACTAGCCTCTGTAGCAGCAACATACTTTGCTTCTGTTGTTGAAAGTGCAACAACCTTTTGCAGTTTTGAAATCCAACTTATTGTTGTTCCACCTACAGTAAAAACATACCCTTTGTGCTCCTCCTGCTATCTTTATCACCTGCCATATCTGAATCAACATATCCCTGTAGAATAGTGTTTGAACCTTCAAAACATAATGCATGAGTAGCAGTACCTCTCAAATACCTGAGAATCCACTTTACTTCCTCCCAATATTCTTTACATGGATTGTTCATATACATTCTCACAACTCCCACTGCATGTGCAATATCTGGTCTTGTGCAAACAATCGCATACATCAAGATGTCAATTGTTGATGAATAAGGGACCATAAACATGTATTCTATCTCCTTCTATGTGTTGGGACACATTTCCTTAGTTAATTTGAAATGGTTGGCCAAAGGTTTACTAACTGGTTTTGCATTCTGCATTCTAAACCTTTCCAACACCTTCTCTATGCACTCACCCTGAGACATTGTCAATTTGCGATTTTTCTTGTCTCTTGTTATTCTCATACCAAGGATTTTCTTTGCAACACCCAAATCCTTCATTGCAAATGAATTAGCTAATTTCTTCTTGAGCACATTTATANCTTTATTCCATACAAGCTCTTCTTCAACCTGCATATCAAATTCTTCTTCCCTTTGACCTCATACCCCTATGGTTGTTGCATATAAATCTCTTCCTCCAAATCACCATCAAGAAAATTTGTTTTTACATCTAATTTTTAAATATGTAAATCTTATATTCCCACAAGACTTAAAATAGTCCTAATTGAAGTCATTTTAACAACACGAGAAAATATTTCATCAAAATCTATACCTTTATTTTGTGCAAACCGTTTTACAATAAGTCTAGTCTTGTACTGTTTTTTTCCTCCATCTTCTTCCTTCAACTTGTAAACCCATTTATTTTGTAATTATCTTTTTCCTATAGGAAACTGAACCAAATCCCAAGTCTGGTTATTTACCAGGGAATCCATTTCCTCTTTCATTCCTTGCTCCCACTTCTTTTTGGTGTCTACCTGCATTGCATCTTCATAACATTTTGGTTCACTCGAATCAGTCAACAATAAATAATACAATGAAGGGGACTATCATTCAGGGGTGTTAGGGTCCTATAATTATAGGCGAGTCGATTCTTCGACTGTTGATTTGGCATCTCTCCCGGTGACGAAGTATGGCTCAGGTGATTCCGCTTTCCTCCCTCCATTCTTGTCGCTCATTTCCCCATCACCTTGCTGCATCCTTCATCCGTTGCATCCTCTCCCCTTGTCCTTTATCAGCCTCCATTATCTCGCCTTCCCTCCTTGCATGAATGGACTTAGGATGAACAAAAGAATTAGCAGTAAGGTTAGTCTAGGTTAAATTTCATTAATAAATGACTATTTAATAATTAATTAATCATTAATTAAATATTGATTAATTAATTGTTAATTAAGTTTAATACCTAGGTTAGTAATTAGTTAGTAATTAGGGTTAGTTAAGAAATTAGATAAAAGGAAAATTACAAAAAACTATATAAAAACAAATAAATTAAATTAAAAAACATTAAAAAAACAACGTACCATATAAAAAAAAACTTAAAATATTAAAAATAAAAATAAAAAAACAAATATTAAAAATATCCTAAGTCTAACCTATCCTACCCCACGTACCCTCTACCCCGCTTACATCACCCTCCACCCACCTTACATCACTACCCACTACCCACTCCCCTTACGTCACCCCACCTCACCACCCAATAACCACCCATAACTCCCGCCTACCCATAACCCCAATGCATATTTCATACCCCGTCCCCCATCCAATATACCCCAAGTTTAATCAACGCGTTATATTAATTCCGGAGCCCCCCCCACCTTCCGGAATTTAACGAAGGGGGGGGGGTCCGAAATTTAAATTAAAAATCAAGCCAATATGAACGGTCCCGAGCTAGCCTCCAAAATCAACGACCTACATCAAATTCCGGACCCCCCCCCCCGGGGCATTCTACGTTTAACGGGGGGGGGGGGGGGGGTCCAGAATACCTTTTTCCTGCCAAAAAACCATTTTTGCCTAATTTACCACGTCACCTTCCAGGTCAGATTCTGAGCAAACGGAGACGGATTTTAAAAATCCGAGAGAGGTTTTTGGTCAAAATGGGCTGAGGAACAAAACCCTTTTTCCAGTTTTGGCAACGGAGCTATGAGGCAAGAGAGGTGAAGACATCTTTGAGGCCTATTTTTCCAAATTTTAAATTCTCCGTTTCAGTCCCGATTTTGCAGGAGATGTCACGGCCAGCTGGGGACGAATTTTGCGAAACCGAAAGAGGTTTTTGTCCAGAACAGGCCCATCTACAATAACCTCTTTCATTTTTTTCCCAGGTGTCATCGTTGAATAAAGAATCATGTCTGAACGGACCCCTATTTCGCAGAAAAACGATCCATTTTTTAGGGCAACAAACTCCGAATTTCGTGGGAGTGGTGGCTATTTTGAGCCGAGGCGGTTGAACCAACTCTCGGAAATTGTGGAGGAGACCTATACTATTTATTGAGATGATTTTAATGTAAAAGGGTTGGATCTTCACGCCCTGTGGTTATCAAGCTGTAACTTTTTTAATAGATCTGCCATTAATAGAAGGAAGGCACCTTACAGGATTCTTGCGTATGTTCACTGGTGTTGTGATTTTATCAGTTAAATGTTTCTTGCTCCGTAACCACTTTGTTTTCTGAATCTAATCTTTATGAATAGCGTTATGTCTTAATATTTATCTCTGATACCCTGTTTCTGATTCTAGAGATTTAAGTGTTTATCTTCTAAATATCTTCAATTAAGAGATTCTTCAGTGCTTGTTAGTTGAAGTTATTTTCCTCATCTGTTCTTCCATCCACCATTTAAGCTGCAAAAGATCCAGTGAGGGTATTATCTCACCCTGTGGAAGTCATCCTACCTCGTTTATGGCTGTATTTCATTCCTAATTAATTGCAGACCCCATAGCCCAATGGATGTGTAAACAGTCTCAACCAATTTATAAACCCTTTTTACAACAAAGCACATTGTTTTCATTAACTAGCCTANACCTGAAGCATGACCAAGCAGCCTAGAAAGACCAGGTATTCAAGTTCAAATTGCATTCAAGACATATTTGGTTTTATCTGCAATCATGTCTTGTCTTTTTCTAAGCCTGATCAAAGGTTTATTGCTGAAGAGTATTTTGACCACCAGTCAATTGATGAGCCTCAAGATATCATATCCCCAATTGTAGACTATGCACATGCTCATACCCCTGTGCACATCCTAGATGCATCTGTAGAAAGCTTAGTGAGACATAAGCCTCCTGCTTTGTCTCTTGCTCCTGCTAAACCTCTGAATGTTTGTAAGCCCCTTGCTTCATATCCTATGCTTGCACAAGTCCCAGACAGATACAAGCCTCTAGAGTTGCCTCCTACTCTCCATGACCTCCCTGTCAATTACATTGATAATCTGCCTAGGTTTGATGGATAGAATGTCAATATCACTGTTGAAAAGCATGTTCAAAACCTTGAAGATTTCCTTGATCTTTATGAGGTTGAAGATGAGGATGTTTGTATCATAATGTTCGCCCTGTCTCTGGGGGGTAAAGTTAAAGATTGGTTTAAGAACCTTCCAGCCGCAAGCATCAGAAATTTTCAGCAGTTCATGCAAGTTTTCTTGGATAGGTGGGTGGTCAGGGGAAATGTTTTCCTCCTCCTAGAAGAATATGAACACTTGAAAAGAAAGCCAGGGGAGACAGTACATCAGTTTTCAGCCAGATTCAATCAGGCATATCATGCAATACCTGCTGATATAAGGCCACCCCCAGGATCATCTCACTTGCATTACCCAGATGCCTTTGATCCTGAGATGACATTTCAGTTAAGAGAGAGGAATATTGCAAGCCTTGAAGAAATGCAGAGCATTGCAGTTGATGTGGAGACCAACTTGTTGATCAAAAGGTCGCAGTTAAAGGACAAAGAAATGGAGCATCTGAAATCATCATAAGATAAACTGGAGATTTTGGCCAGTGCCATGGAAAAGCTGATGCAGAAGATTAACATAAAAGATGAGCTTGTTGTCCAAAGACATCATGTTCCAGTGATTGTAAAGAAAGACATGGTCCCAGTTCCCAAACATGTTGCTGCTCATCCTTGGTACCATGGTTTGGATGATAACTCTTTCATGTACTCAGTTCACAACACAGACGAAGATGAAGCTCCATCTCAACTTGTAGAAGAACAACCAGCTGACATGATGTGCATGTTTGACGACATCCCTTACTTGGATTTTCCACCCAAGTGGGATCAATATGATGATGATCATGAAGCTGAAACAGAGGTTGACTATTCAGAGAAACCAGCAGCATGTCATTGGCAGGAAGAAGATCATTTACCATTCAGATGTGACAATCATCCCTTGCACAACAGTCATGACAGCGATGGGGAAGAGACAAAAAATATCAGAGTAAGTGAAAGCACTTTGCCCATATGTTTCTCATCTCTTAAATTCCTGAAAAGAAACTCTAGACCAGTTGTGAACAATAAGGACAAAAATTCCTCTGACCAATCAATTGATGATATCATTAAGGATATGGAGGCTGTTCTAAACCCAGTATTGCAGCCCTTGACATACATTGATTTTCAAATTCTTGATGATAACTTAGAGCCTGAGACAGATTTTGAGTTAATCCAAAAGAAATATATACCATTGTGCTTTAAATCATTTCAAGTTTTGAAGGAGACTCTTGGACAAATGTCGAAGGATGAATACAGAAACAAGCAGGAAACTTCATTTGAGTCAATGCAGTAGTCTTGTCATTCCTTTCAGGATCCGATAGCTGATCAGTTGGATGGTCTGTGTGGCCAAAATTATTCTTCATTCTCCAGTCGTGAGATAAAAAGTTGTTACGATATTGACATGATCAGGTAGTCAGTTACAGAGGGGTGTTCGGCAGAAGCATCAGTACAAATCCCATCAGAGCAGTTTCAGCCATGTCAGGAAATACACGAGGATGAAGACAACAGAGATACAATGCCAGGGCTGCCATCCAAGGATCAAGGAGCATGTCATTTCTATATTGATCCTGTAGCTACCTATATGGAGAAATTTTTTAATACAGAATATTTTTCTGTTGCTGATGTTTTTCCTATTGTTTGGGTTGATCAAATCTTATGCAAGGGAAAGCAGGGTGGAAGTTACTCTCAAGCACGAGTAACAGACTTATTTCTGAGTCTCATCACAGACAGTGAAAGAACAGAGCCATTAAATCAACTGCTGGATTGGCTCCATTGTCATTTTGCCATTACCTAGCTGAGCAATGATTGCAGTAGGGTAGGTAGGTAGGAAAATGAATAAGCTCAGCATTCTAAGCATCTCTTTTTCAGCACTGTTCATTTTATTTCATTTCAGTTGCAAGATCAAAACAGGTACAGGTTGCAGAATAAGATTTTGGGACCAGCCCGATGGATAAAGCTCTGGTCTGCAGGTCCAACAGTCTGTGGTTCTTGACACCTCCTGAAAGAAGCTGTCATCCCCAGGTGGAGCCTCCTATTAGGGTCCTATAATTATAGGCGAGTCGATTCTTCGACTGTTGATTTGGCATCTCTCCCGGTGACGAAGTATGGCTCAGGTGATTCCTCTTTCCTCCCTCCATTCTTGTCGCTCATTTCCCCATCACCTTGCTGCATCCTTCATCCGCTGCATCCTCTCCCCTTGTCCTTTATCAGCCTTCATTATCCCGCCTTCCCTCCTTGCATGAATGGACTTAGGATGAACAAAAGAATTAGCAGTAAGGTTAGTCTAGGTTAAATTTCATTAATAAATAACTATTTAATAATTAATTAATCATTAATTAAATATTGATTAATTAATTGTTAATTAAGTTTAATACCTAGGTTAGTAATTAGTTAGTAATTAGGGTTAGTTAAGAAATTAGATAAAAGGAAAATTACAAAAAACTATATAAAAACAAATAAATTAAATTAAAAAACATTAAAAAAACAACGTACCATATAACAAAAAACTTAAAATATTAAAAATAAAAATAAAAAACAAATATTAAAAATATCCTAAGTCTAACCTATCCTACCCCACGTACCCTCTACCCC
>JZKD02S1733621.1:103484-118282 GCA_000966675.3 Picea glauca | reverse complement strand
ATTGGAAATATATAACTAAGAAGTAGAATTGTTAGCAAGGATATGGAAGGTCATGACCACCCTTGGCCCTGGCCAAAAAATATCATTTAACGCTTTAAAACAACTCGAGAAGTTTAGGACATAAAAAATGTAGATAAAAAAACTACCAAGATGGAGAACCATGTTGAGCCAGTGGAAGAGGTGGGTGGAAAATGATTTCCACATGAATCATTCCTCCTCCCTTAGGAAGCAATGGTCCACATTATGTCAATTTCTCTCATCAAATGGGGAATTTTTTGTTGAATTTGACTCCTTGTGAGCCACTTACCATGGTGAAGAAGTTGTCATGCTTTGACAACCTGATAGAGTTGTATGTTCTATTGATGGGTTCCATTTTTCCATGATACAATCCATTTATACTTATCATTACATTCATGATTGATTTATGTAGGGAACAAATTCTTAGCCACATTTGAAGTGTTCAATAGGGGTGCAAGACAAGGACAAGGGGAATGTTCAATTCAAAAGCATTCTCACCCACAACCTTAATGATGATGTAAGGCATATACTGGGGTGTTTTGAAATTCCTGTGGGGGCCTATGAGGTGCTCTTTATGCAAATGCAACCACACCTTATCAACAACTTGAAATTTTGGTGGAACTCGACACTAATCTTGTCCCTGCTTGTACTTGGAATTCGATTTCTGTAGGATATCATGAACCTATTGTTGATTGTGTTGGATCCATTCAATAATTTTATATTCTTTATCTTCCTTAGTATGAGCATGGGAGGTCTCTCTTTGTGAATATCAAATGGGAAGAGCTACATTAGTGGGGGCCAATTGTTGGAACCCCAAACACACCTGAAAAGGAACATGGAAAATAGAGTTGTGGAAGGATATGTTGTAGCTATGTTGAACATAAGAATTTCATCCCATGTGCATGGATGTTTGGAGTTATACATTCTCATAAGATGCACAATCATTTTTTTACCACCTTTATTTATCCATTACTTTGGGGGTGGAAGGCAGTGGTTTTTGTGACTTTAGTGTCCATCAATAACCATAGGATAGACTAGAATGTAATCAAGAAACTACTATCATGATATGAAATAATAGTCTATGGTAGCCTAAAATGAACCCCAACATGTTCAAAGAAGATATTAGTAGTGGCCTTGGCAGTGATACTCTTCTTGTAGGATTTCAAGATGGACATCTTATAAAACTGATCAACGACCACAAATACATAATCGTTACCATGTTTAGTAGAAGGTAGACCAGGCATGTAACCCATGGAGATGGAATCCCAAGGCCTATCGAGAGTAGGAAAAGGAGTGTACAACCCATTCTATTTAATGGAAGGTTTGGAAATGGTATAATCAACGCATGATCTGATATACCTTCTAATATCCTATTGAAGCCTTGGCCAATAAAAGTACTTTTGTAGTACAACCACAATATTTTCCACACCAAAGTGTCTTTCCATCTGATTGTAATGAGATTCCCAAATAATCTTCACACACTTACTTGAAGGGACACAAAGATGGCGCAAAAGACACAACAGTTCATCATGTAGATGAAAATATGCAACTAGTGTGCTTATGCCCAATGTTTGATATGTGGCATCGAATCCAGGATCATTGTGATATAGTTTCAACCACCCGCATGTCTCATGGACACAAGAGTTGAGAATTGTGGTTAGTGTTGCAACTAGAGGTCAAATGAGGAAAATAATGACTTGGTTGGTGTTACCCTTCTTGTATTTAATGTTCAGGTGGAAATGTTGAAAGTAGGTGGAACACTTTTGGTGGTGGTCATTTTGTAAATTTCCTTGTGTTTGCATGAGCTATAGTGTTTGTGATCAATGTGGATGGTGTTCTCCTTCCCAAGAATGTAATGATTCCATTGGTAACAAGCTTGTACAATGGATTACATCTCCTTGTCATAAGTGGGATATCTATGGACAACACTAGATAATTTTTCACTATGATAGGCCACTGGATGTCCCTCCTGAGTGAGGAAAACCCTGATAGCATATTCAGAGTAATTTGTCTCAATCTCAAATGGTTGTTGCAGGCATGTAAATGTGAGGACTAGTGAGGAGAAAAGGTGATTTTTTATATATTGGAGTGCTTGTTGTTGTGATTCAAACTAGGAAAACTTGGCTTTAGCTCACCCCTTGCTCACTTGAGTTAAAGGCCAAGCGATATAAGATAACCCCAACATGAACCTTCAGTAGAATTTTCCAAGGCCCAAGAAGTTGTGGAGCTCTATCAAAGTCGTCAAGGCTATAAAATCACGGATGAATTGGATCTTGGATGGGTCCACATGCACCCCATGTTCATCCATGATGTATCCTAAGTATTGAATCCTCTGCATGTCGAATGATCATCTCTCCAGATTGGATTATAACTTTTGTTTCCATAGGGTGAATACAACATGTTGAATGTGTTTCAAATGTTCTACCTAGGTCTGGTTGAATATGAGGATGTCATCCAAATATACAACCACAAAAGAGTTTGTGAATAACCAAAAATAGCATACATCTTCCTCATGAATGTCGTTGGAGCATTAGTGATCCGGATTTATGAGAAGAGCGAAATGAAAACAAATAATTATAATATTTACATAGAGGCATAGTGAATAATAACAAAGATACAATAAAACTTGACTTCTATTAAATAAGAAATATGTTGAAACTGTAAAATGCAGATTGAAAACAAGCTTGCTAGAATGGCGGCAGCTTATCTCTAAGAAGAGATGTGAAGGCTACGCTAATTTGAAATTAGATGAGTACAATGAGGCTCTAAAGGAATTTTTACAATAAAAATGAATGCAAAAACCCTAGACATCCAAAAATGTGACCATAGGAGATGAAGCGCCAAAAGTCATGTGGGCCCTATTGGGGTAAGTTAGTATGTCAACTTCCCGCGGTCGTAACTTTTGCATACGATCTCTGTTTAGGGCACACGATAGCTAGTTGGAAAATTATTAACGAGGAGCTTCATTTAATAACCTCAATGAGAGCCTTGGTCTATCATTGAGGTTCCCAATTGTGAAAAAACGTCATTTAGGCCCTCAAAACAGCCCCAAAAGTTTGGGACCCAAAAACTACTAAAAATAGTAAGTTGCCAAAAAATGTTTTGAGCCAGTTGGAATAGGTGGGTAGCCACTGAGATCCTCCTAGAGAAATTATTCAAGACAAAATGCATGACCAACCACTCAAATATTCATTCTTTATATTTGAAGGATTTCTTCCATACATTAGTTGGCTCTATTAGAACCTGGTGGTAGCCTGACTTCATATCAATCTTACTGAAGAACTTGGAAACCTTAAGTTAATCAAGAATATAATCAATCCAGGAGATTGGGTATTTGTTCTTGATATTTATTTTGTTCAGGGATCTATAATAAATATAGAGTCCCCATGTCCCATCCTTCTTCTGCACCAACACAATTGGTCTCCTGCGAGGTGAGGAGCTTGGTCAAATGTGACCCTTCCATATGAGCTCATGAATTTAAAATAGTATTTCCTCATTATCTAGAAGGGAGTGTATGTATATTGAACCATTGGGTAAGGGGGCACCGAGCATGAATTCAATGGGGTGTTTGAATTGATAGTGCATAGCAACTGCTATGGGTGAAGAAAATATGTCTCTATACTCCTCTACAACCTTGTTCACCTTCTTTCATTGTGTTGAAATACCTTGTGTTGAAGATATGGTGGTTGTAGTGACCTTTCATTCACCTTCTTATTGAACCATAAAAAGGAAAAACTTTTCACTGTGAGAGATTACGTTCTGGCATTAGTTTTTCAAGATCAATTAAATTATAGTAGTCAGGACTACCTCTAGTACCCTTTAGGGTTGACCTCCCAAAGTAACAATGACACTACGGGGAC
The DNA here is from genome assembly GCA_000966675.3 of Picea glauca. Lineage (NCBI taxonomy): Eukaryota > Viridiplantae > Streptophyta > Pinopsida > Pinales > Pinaceae > Picea > Picea glauca. The sequence continues at coordinate 114,404 of JZKD02S1733621.1, read as the reverse complement.
GAAACTGATAAAAAACATGAAATTTCCACATATAAGGTTGTCCTAAAAGAACATGTTGAGGGGTCCTAAATCCCTTTAACTCAACAACAGGAACGAAACCCACCATCAAGGCCTAATTAGACTCTACAACATTTTATAGTGGAATGATTCTCTAGATATTGCAATCCGACCAATTAATCGATGGGATTTACATAGTGATTTATAAGATATCTTCTTGTGAAAACTCCTCCTTCAGTTTGAAAGTTCTCTTTTTGTATTTTATCTGATAGGTGGGTCTGATGAAAGGTAGGTGCTCGTATAAAATAGTTGGGTAAAATAAAAAGGGGGAAAACATAACTACTAAGAAAGGATGAGATCAGGATAACCCTCGTGCTCAAGCATGCAGAAAAATATTTTCACACCTACGATAAGCCTAGTACTAATACATCAATTGGTTGGTATTTTAATTAATGACTCAGATACAATTATTGAAAGAAAACATACATGCAATAAAATGATGGCAAGAAAATTAGTTTCCTTAGCTCCAGTAACTAATCACACATTAACCAAATGATTTTCTTTCCATCATTAGAGATAAGAACTATAAAAATATTGAATCAACTAACTTATCAATAGATTCAAAAACTCTTACTCATTACAACATCCATTCATGTGATAAAGACATAAGTAATTTCTCCTTATCATCCAATCACACATGCATTTGATGAAAAACATAAACTTGTCTCTGGTCCTAAATAGGACTTCTCAAATAAGATAGTTCCGAAATAGTTCTTTACAATTCCAAAAATGAGGGTCTTTGCAAAAACCATCAACCCATTCTAACAGGTCGATCCTCTTATTTATAACAAACAATTAACTAAAAATAAATATCAAAAGTGCAAGCTAAGTAAAACAAAACATCGCAACATGGCACTTTCACCTCTCAGTCTTCTAAGAGTCATCAAATGGTTTCACTTGAGTGGATAACTCTTCTCATACTTTGACCATTTAACGAAGAGTTCCTTGCATGTGTTGGCATATGGGAATTTGTGTTTGCATACGGGATGACTCTTATCATACTTTGATCTCTTCTATCTCTTCTTCCCGTGCTTGATATTTGACTACTTTAATACTTAACTGATGTAACATTGTTCAAGCCTTGATCAGGTGCTCCATGAATTGTTGTACTTGACCTGATGCCATGTTCACCATCTTTTCTATCTCCACAACCCACGATGAGTCTTGTTCTACATGTAGTTTGACTATGTCATGCAAGTCGACAAAGTCCGGTGCGTCAAATTTTGGGAGATCGATGTCTCTCATCACCTGATTGATCTTGGTCCAACTCACTTCACAATCAACCCATTTCTGTTGGATCTCTTGTCGAGATTCTTGGGCCATCTTCATGTAGTATTCGGTTGACTTCCTTGTATGGTCCATGTTGATATCCCTTAGCACCCGAATACCGTTCTCTTCGATGTCTCGGCCCTTTCGAATCGTGCTGATGTAATCAATTCTTTCCACCGATTGGTGGGCCTTCTCATACCCTATTTCCATGTCTTTTCACGTTTCTAGTGCCATAAGGGTGTCTTCCTAGAATTCGTCTATCCCTGCAGTTAAAATGTGTCTCTCACTCATGAATTTGTTGTAGGCATCTTGGAATTCACTTATCAAGAATACTGTGGCCTGTGTGGAGTCTTGATAGTGTTTCTCCAAATGGTGTAGTTGCTCCAACTCCTTTAGCACAATGGCCACCTCCTCTTAATATTTCCTTTCTCTATCCAAGGTGGCATCTTTGATCATCATCTCTGCACCGATAAGCTCGGACGTTTTGGCATGCTCTATGCTGATCAATTTCTCCTCTGTGGTGATGAGAATGGAATTGTCCAAAGTAAGCCTCCTCTTATTAGTTTTTATCTTCATGATGACTTTCCTCTTTCATTCATAGGATATTGCCTGTATATCAACGACCTCATCCATAGGTTTAGGGATTTGTTTCTCTTCCCAAGTAAGAGTGTTTCTCAAGATCTCGATGGTGTATATTTGTTCAAGACTAGGTTTCTAAACCTCTTATGTATGTCCCGATGACTCGACCTCTGGTTGTTTCTCATCGGGTGTTAATGTACTTTTAAAAACTGAGGAATCAGGCATAGGTTCGGTACTTACTTGGTGATTGACTGTTGAGATGCCAATTTCCTATTGTGTAATTTCTCCTTCTTGTTTGCTCGATCCTAGCTCATCCCTTGAGTTGTCCATTGGGGTTCTTGGTGTATCAAGTAGATCAGTTTCTAAGACACTTTTGACCTCATGTTCTCTCTTTGGAAGGCCTTGAATTGGAGCATCAGGAGTTGGGGAAGATGATTTCTTAGGTTCCTTTTCCTCTGTAATCTGCACCGAAGTCACCAAGGAAACATTCGAACTCTCCTCGTCATCATAGATAGTTATTAAGTCATGCAAGGGGTTTGGTGCACTAGTCCTACCTGGCGTCCTTGATATCTCAGGCTGAGCTGAAATTCCCCCAAATGATCTGATCTATGGTGGTGGAATTTTAGGATTCTACGTCCTGGTGATTCCTTCAAGTTGTATCATCTCTGAGCCACTTGGCTCTCCTCTTCTAGAGATTGGGTTTTCAGCAGGAACCCTCGTCATCTCTAATAGATCTGGGTCATTTTGCAACTGATCRATGACTCTTTGTGCCTCWTCCATCAAGATAAATCCCCGTGTATGCGCCTYTGATGTAAAAAACAACCCCCTTCTTTGTGCCTCTATTATCTCTACCRCTCTTATTTATTTCCTGTCTCTAAGGGCCTCTTGAGTTGACTGATCTATTGTTTCCACCTGTTCATCCATGCTCATGGACTTGAMCCTAGTCATGTTTGSGTTGGACATCCTCTACACCACCTCRTCCCAATCCTAGCTGYAGYCTCTGAAGATTTCATCCTCAAACTTATCATGGGTGTATGGCCAACAGGATGACAATTATGAAGCATGTTGCAGGACCAGGCCTTTAGGATCATGCTTGTGAAATCGACCTGTTGGGAAACTGAATTCAAGTTGGATCAGCCCTTCTTTCTTGGCTTGATAAGTATCCTTTACCACATAGAACCCCACATGGAAACCATAAGGTATGAAATATCATTTCTTGTCTTTGACCAATGTTGCATTATAGCCCTACAGGATGATCTGGTAATAGATTTCTCCCACAAGAAGTCAGTTTGGGACATGAGAGGGTAGGAGATGTGGTGCTTCAGTGGACCCGAACACCCTTATGTAGGTTGAATGTTTTTCCAAGTACCAATGGCCTACCTTGTCTATCATTTTCTTGGTTGCGACCGATAGTCTTGGGCATTCTTTCTTTAAAATAATAAAGTAAATACGAGTGATGAATTCATCACAGATGAGTGCATAATATTTTTTGTACATGTTCTCCCATAATATGTTGAATTAAACGTGCACTGAGAGTTCTGCAACATGGCATATTAGATTCATGCCGGTGAAGATATTGCTCGTGCACATGACATCGAGCAGGTACGAGGCCATGTAGAAAGTTGGTGCCTCTCCTTCCCTCGGCAACTGATCTTGTTGTATACATGTGCTCAAATGTTTTGATATTATTGCTCACAATTTGAAGCTACTCTCGGTGATCGCCACTATGTACACCAAAGGCATCCATGCTTCCAAAAAGTTGGAGAAATCCTTTTCTCCATATAATCGACAAATGAGAGCCATCAAATAGATGTATGGCTCCATCAAGTTGATTGGTATGTACCATCCATTGCTCCGATTAGTGAAATTCTTGTCTTCCCTCCACCATGAAGCTATCAACCAGCTAGTGTCATGGAATTCATAGAAATTCACCACAAAGTCTGTGTTGATTCGCTCCTATGGGTCCCTGAGCTTGTAGTATTTTTGGACCTCTTTAGGGAGGAAAACTTCGACGCATCCACCATTATCATCGTTGATCAAGAATTTATGCTCGTTTTTGTGGTATATGAGCCACTTAAGGACCTATGTGTAGGGAAAAACCGAGGTTCTACTCTCCACCATGTGTAAATATGATCATTGGATGTTCGGAAACACCTGGTCATCGAGCGCCCTTACGTTCGATTCGTTGTGTGGGATATACTCTGGGTATTCTTCCCATCTAATTTTGTTGACTAAATACCCCAACTATGGGAATGATACCTAGGATCTAGTGGTTGCCTCTATATCACCAAAGGCCAGAGGCTGGACAAAAGCTTTCTTTGTTGTTGTTTTGATGACAGGATTTTCCCTAGGAGCGTACTCCAACTGCCTCACAATCCCTAGAGAAGAAAATTCCTCTATCTCAACTTCTTTCAGCTTTGGTGCTCTAGGAGAGCATCTAGTGTTTGGATTTCTCAATGACATTCTTCCTGCAGCTAGATCATATTTTAGAGACTGCGTAAGAAGTCAGATGATTATATATAAATTATAACCAACTATTTGACAAACTTGGACACATACCTCTGACGCTTGTTAAACTTGATTTTGATAATAAAAGAGTCAGTTCAATGTCAAGTTGCTCTCTCTTCTCCTTCAGACGATCTGTAATTCACTTATGCACAGAATGAATTTGTTCAAAAATATTCTAGAGATTTAAACAGGGATGATCTTACTATGTCGCATCATCCATTCAATTCAGGTTATGGGTGAAATTTCAACAAATCTATCGCCATATCTTCAGAGATGTTTCAAATTAAATTCATCATGGGTTGATGGCGAAGACGCGGGTGGTAATGTGGTCTATCGACGATTTCAAAATTTTTTTTTAATCGATGCATGAGGTATAAACTAATGTAGGATCGGACATTAATTGGTTCCTTAAATGTCCAAAATATGATCGTATCTAACACTACAAACGTCCCATCATTCCACTATTTTAGTTGGCGGATTGGGGGTCGAAATTATGCTATGAAAATTTTCATTGATATCCTTCTGCCAAAAGATTCGATGCCAACCGATCTTTCCATACATAGATGACATGGAAAAGCACACTAGGAGGCATGACTAGGAACTACGGGACAAAAAATGACTCGAGATAAAACTAGACTGTAAAATCTTCTTACGTGGTAAAGATGTGTGGAATTCGAGACTATTGGCTTCATTTTCTTGTGTCAGGCAGAGTTGGGACTTTATTTAAGCCATACATTTCTAAAACCAAAATCTAACTTTCTGACGCTCGAAAGTTTTAAGGATAGACGATCGACGATAAACCTAACAAACTGTTCTCGGGTTGGCTCCCTCAAAAAAGTCTCGATGCCAAAAACGTATCAGGGATTGATGATCGGAGATAAAGCTATCATGGTCGAAATAAATTTTGTGATCTTTATGGATTTCTCTCAATCTTGATAAGGTGCATTGGGAATCGAATATATATTTGCATCCTTTGTTAACGTCTTTCTTTCTCGTATCTCCCCGATGTTGAAGGGGATCGACTATCTCTCGAACCTTTATGCAAATAACCTACCAAAACTGCCTTATGTTGATGTCAATGAGGATCGATGATTGACAACTGTTGTTTTCATGTGGTTCCTTTACTTACTTGAATTCTTCTCGATGTCGAACCTGAGCGCATTACGTGTGGGGTTTAGCTGTTGATTCTTAATTTGGGTGTTAAGGTATTTTAGACATGAGGTTTCATAAATTCAAACAAACCTAAATAGGTGATAAGAGTCATGAAAACAATCANTGGCGTTATATCCTTGCAAGATGGTCTGGTAACATATTTCTCCAACAACGAGTTGGTCTGGGACATGAGTGGGTAGGATATGTGGTGCTCTAGTGGCCTTGAACACCCTGTTGTAGGTTGAGTGTTCGTCCAAGTACCAATGGCCTACCTTGGCTATCATTTTCTTGGCTGCAACTGATAATCTTGAGCATTATTTCTTAAAAATAATAAAGAAAATACAAACGATGAATTCATCGCAGATGAGTGTATAAGATTTTTTGTACCTATTCTCCCATAATATGGTGAAGTAAACGTGGACCGGGAGTTCTGCAACATGCCATCTTAGATTCATGCCGGTGAAGACATTCCTCACGCACATGACATCGAGAAGGTATGCAGCCATGTAGAAAGTTGGTGCCTCTCCTTCCCTTAGCAAATGACCTTGTTATATCTAGGTTCTCAATTGTTTTGAGACTATCGCATCCCAGTTGAAGCTGCTCTTGAAGATCACCACTGTGTATGTCAATGGCGTCCATGCTTCTGAAAACTTGGAGCAATCCTTTTCTCCATATAGTTCACAGATGAGAGCAATCAAATATATATATGGCTCCATCAGGTTGATTTTTCTGTACCATCCATTTCTCTAATTAGTGAACTTCTTGTCTTCCCTCCAGTATGAACCCATAATCCAGCTGGTGTCATGGAATTCATAGAAATTCACCACGAAGTCCCTGATGAGTTTCTCCTCTAGGTCCCTGAGCTTGTAGCATTTTTGGACCTCTGCCAAGAGGAAAATTCTGACGCATCTGCCATTCTCTTCATTGATCAAGCATTTCTTCCCATCTGTGTGGTCGATAAGCCACTTCAGGACCTCTATGCAAGGTAAAACTGGGGTTCTACTCGCTACCATGTCTAAATATGACTGACGAATGTTCGGGAACACCTAGTCATCGAGATCCCTTACGTTTGGGTCATTGCATGGGATATACTCTGGGTATTCTTCTCGACTAATTATGTTGAAGAGATCCCCCCACTATGGGAGTGCTACCTTGAATCTAGTGCTATCCTCTGTATCACCAAAGGTCGAAGGCTAGACAAAATATTTATTCTCTTTTCTTTTATGACAGGCTCCACCCTATAAGTGTACTCCAACTCCTTCGCAATCCCTAAAGAATAACCTTTTCCTATCTCCTCTTCTTTCAGTTTTGGTGCTCTAGGCGAGCGTCTAGTGGTTGGATTTCTCAGTGGCATTCTTCCTGCAACTAGAGAATATTTTAGAGACTATGTAAGAAACCGAATGATCATATATAAATTATAACCAACGAATTGACAAACTTGGACACATACCTTTGACACTTGTTAAACCTGATTTTGATAATAAAAGAGTCAGCTCAGTCTGGAGTTGCTCTCTCTGCTCCTTCAGATGCTTTGGAATTCACTTACACACAGAATGAATTTGTTCAAAACGGTTCTAAGATTTAAACATGTATGATATTGTTGGGTATGTGTTATATTCTTTGCATGAGTAGTATTGTCAGGAAATGTGTCATGTGCCTCGGGAAACATGTCACATATTTAGGTGTTTTTTCGACACATGGTTTTCTATTTATGGTTAAGGAATTAGGGTTTTGGACTAATATAGTTCAATGGGTTAGGGTTTTGGATGTCGATGGCTCCTATATGTATATTGAATGTATCACACATGAATGAATATAGAATATGCTCATTTTTTTGATTTGGGTTTCTAGGGGAAAAGTCTTTGTGTAATGTTTGTATTTGTCATTGTATCTTTTTTGTTCTTTTACTAAATATTTGTTTGCAGTAGATATTGTACAAGGTTAAAATATACATTTGGTATCAAATATTTGTTGGTTTCAGGGGGATGCCTTTGTGGTCAATGGTTTGGCTCAGGACTGTGATAAGCCTTGTTACAGTGGGAGATCTGTGGTATTGATTTTTCAGATGAAAATAAATGGAAAGCAATTCAAAGATGGAGATCAAGAAGTTTAATGGGAAAAGTTTTGAGCTATGGAAGCTCAATATAGAATATATGTTGGTGGATAGAGATCAGTGGATCGTGGTAGATCCAGGTACTACACCTACAGGAACTTCAGCTGATGACTCGAAAAAGTTGGATCATAAGGCAAAAATCACAATTTGACCGTGTCTCTCCGACTCAGTATTACTGAATGTGTCAGAGGAAGCTACAACCAAGTATTTATGGGAAAAGTTTGGGAAGTTGTATCATTCTAAGTCCCTGGTAAATAAATTATTCCTGAGAAAGAAGTTCTATAACCTGAGGATGAGAGATGGAGACTTGGTGGTAGAGAATTTGAACGCCTTCAATACTATGGTAAGTCAATTAGTATTTGTTGATATTAACATTTTAGATGAAGATAAATGTATTTGTTTACTGTGTTCTTTACCAGACTCCTGGGATAGTTTAATTGTGGCCATAGGTAGCAATACAACTTCCTTTAAGTTTGATGAAGTGGTCTCATCCTTGTTGTCAGAGGAGATGAGATGGAAGAATATGGAATGATAGATCAAAGATGCATTATTTGCAAGAGGATGTTCCCAGGAAAGGAATAGATCTAATTTATCAAGTGGGAGATCTAAGTATAAGGGTAGATCTAAATATCCCGAAAAGTTTGTAAGGTTATGTTGGAGATGTGGAAAAGAAGGGCACTACAAGAAGCAATGTAGATCCAAGGTTGAGAAAAAGAAGGGATCTGAAGAATATCATTATACAGAAGAAAAGACCTCCAAGGAAGAAGGAGGGGATATGTACTTAGCTTCTTCAAGGACACATGCAGATCATGAGGCATGGTTGGTTGACTCTGGGGCATCCTTTCATATGACTCCCCATAGGGAGTGGTTCTGCGAATATGAAAGGTATGATGGAGGTAATGTTTTCTTAGGTGATGATTCGACAACCATAATCATAGGATGAAGAAAATTCAAGTTGAGGCAGATATATGGAAGGATTAGAACATTTCCTGGTGTTTTGCACATCCCACGTTTGGCCAGAAATTTTATTTATGTAATCAAAATGGACGAAAAACAATATTTGAAAAGGAAACCTGCAGGATGGTTCGAGGAGAAATGGTGTTGCTAAAAGGAGTTCAGTTTGGAACTCTGCATAAGCTGGAAGGAAGAACTATTAGTGATGGTTGTAATAGTTCCACTGTTCCTGATATTGGATTTGAATAAGAAAGAACTCCTACAGTCTCTAGAGAAAAGGTTATGTTGTGGCATCAAAGACTAGGGTATATTGGAGAGAAGGGTCTTTGACTACTACACGGTAAAGGTATGGTTGAAGGTATGTCTAACTTCTCTCTGGATTTTGATTTCTATGAACATTGTCTATATGGGAAAAAAAATCAAGTAAGATTCCCCTCTGGTGCAAAGAGGGCAAAAGGAATCTTATAGCCAATTCATAGTGATGTTTTTGGACATATGGTGGTCCCTTCCTTTGACATGTTTAAAGAGTTTAAGGCTCTTGTTGAGAATCAAATAGAGAAAATAATTAAGGTGCTAAGGACGAATAATGGTGGAGAGTTCTATGGGAATGAATTTGAAGAATTTTGTAAGAAGTGTGTTATAGAAAGGCAGAAGACTACTCCATATACACCTCAGCAAAATGGAGTTTCAAAAAGGATGAACATGACGCTGATGGAAAAATCAAGGTGCATGCTCAGTGGTGTCAGGCTAGGGAAAGAATTCTAGGTAGAGGCAGTGGGTACTACATGTTACTTGGTCAACATATGACCCTCATCAGCGTTGGATGACAAGACTCCATAAGAGGTATGGACTGGTAAGGAAACTTCTCTCACATGTCTCAAGGTATTTGGCTGTGATTCATATGTTCATGTTCCAAAGGAAAACATGAGTAAGCTAGATAAGAAGGCTGAAAATGTATCTTTATTGGATACAGAGATGGTCTCAATGGTTATAATATTTGGAACCCAGAAACTAAGAAGGTAGTGTATATCCGAGATGTGGTATTTAGAGAAATGAAGGATGTTGTTAAACAGAAAGTCCTACCAAGTAAGGAAGAACCAGAGAAATTAGATTTTGATTTAAAAGATGATGAGTCAGACTCTACAGAAGAACATGAATCAAAAAAAGAAGATCCTCATGCTCCAGTATTGAGGAGATCGGTTCGAGAAAGAAGGCTACCGGAAAGGTATACTCCATTTGATTTCCATTCAAATTTTTCTTTGTCTATTACTGATGATGATCCTAGAACTATTAGGGAGGAATTGGATTCATAGGATGAAAATCTCTGGAAAAGGGCCATGAATGAAGAAATGGCATCTTTGGATAAGAATGAGCCTTGGGATCTAGTGGAGTTTCCAACTAGAATAAATACCATTGGCAACAAATGGCTATTTAAAAAGAAGCTGAATGTAGATGAAAAAGTGGAGAAATACAAAGCTCGGTTAGTAGCAAAGGGTTATTCCCAAGTTGAGGGAATTTATTTTGGTGAGATTTTTTCTCATGTTGCCAAGTTAACCTCCATAAGATTTATGTTATCTATTGTTGCCTCATTTNTTGGGACTTGGCTTCACAAGAAGCAAAGATGATCAATGTGTGTATTTTAAATTAATTGGTGATCATTTGATTTATTTTCTCTTGTATGTGGATGACATGTTGTTGATAGGAAACAACAAGGAGATTATCCAGGATGTGAAAACTCAATTTTCCTCTAAATTTGACATGAAGGATCTTAGTGCTTCAAATTTCATTTTGGGCATGGAAATTAAAAGAGATCGGAAAAGGAGGAAACACTGGTTAAATCAGAGAAAATATGTTGAGACAATATTGCAAAGGTTTAATATGAAGGAATGTAAATCGGTCAAGATTCTTATTCTTGTTCGTGTAAAGTTATCTGCGGAGCAGTGTCCCAAGACACATGAGGAGGAGGAGGACATGTCTTGTGTTCCATATGTGAGTGCATTTGGAAGTTTGATGTATGCAATGGTCTGTACTAGACTAGACATTGCACATGTAGTGGGGGTTTTGAGCAGGTATATGTCAAAACCAAAGAAGGAGCATTGGACAACGGTAAAAGGGGTTTTCAGGTATTTGCATGGCACTGCTAGTTATGGATTGTGCTACGAAGGAAGACTAGGATTGGATAGAGTGGTGGATATACATGGATTTGTGGATGTAGAGTGGGTTGCATATTTGGATCGTAGGAGATCTACAAGTGAGTATGTGCTTAACCTATTTGGAGGAGCAATAAG
>JZKD02S1733621.1:55473-91172 GCA_000966675.3 Picea glauca | reverse complement strand
AGTGGCTTATCAACCACACATATGGGAAGAAATGCTTGATCAATGAAGAGAATGGAAGATGCGTCAGAATTTTCCTCCTCGCAGAGGTCCAAAAATGCTACAAGCTCAGGGACCTAGAGGAGCAACTCATCAGGCACTTCGTGGTGAAGTTCTATGAATTCCATGACACCAGCTGGATTATGGGTTCATACTGGAGGGAAGACAAGAAGTTCACTAATTAGAGCAATGGATGGTACAGAAAAATCAACCTGATGGAGCCATATATATATTTGATGGCTCTCATCTGTGGACTATATGGAGAAAAGGATTGCTCCAAGTTTTCAGAAGCATGGACGCCATTGACATACACAGTGGCAATCTTCAAGAGCATCTTCAACTGAAATGCGATAGTCTCAAAACAATTGAGAACCTAGATATAACATGGTCATTTGCTAAGGGAAGGACAGGCACCAACTTTCTACATGGCCGCATACCTTCTCGATGTCATGTGCGTGAGGAATGTCTTCACCGGCATGAATCTAAGATGGCATGTTGCAGAACTCCCGGTCCACGTTTACTTCACCATATTATGGGAGAATAGGTACAAAAAATCTTATACACTCATCTGCGATGAATTCATCGTTCGTATTTTCTTTATTATTTTTAAGAAATAATGCTCAAGATTATCAGTTGCAGCCAAGAAAATGATAGCCAAGGTAGGCCATTGGTACTTGGACGAACACTCAACCTACATCAGGGTGTTCAAGGCCACTAGAGCACCACATCTACTACCCACTCATGTCCCATACCAACTCGTTGTTGGAGAAATATGTTACCAGACCATCTTGCAAGGATATAACGCCACATTGGTCAAAGACAAGAAACGAGCTTTGATACCCTATGGTTTCCATGTGGGGTTCTATATGGTAAAGTATACTTATCAAGACAATAAAGAAGGGCTGAGCCAAATCAAATTCAGGTTCCCAATAGGTCAATTCCGCAAGCACGATCCTAAAGGTCCAGTCCTGCAACATACTTCGCATGTGTCATCATGTTGGCCATACGCCCATGATAAGTTTGAGGATGAAATCTTCACATAATGCACCTAGGATTGGGATGAGGTGGTGCAAAGGATGGCCAGCCTAAACCTGACCAATTTCAAGTCCATGAGCATGGATGAATAGGTGGAAACAATAGAGAAGTTGGATCAAGAGGCCCTCAGAGCCAGGGAATAAATCAGAGCAGTAGAGACAATAGAGGCGCAAAGAAGGGTACACTTTTTTTACACTAGAGGATCAGAAAAGGGGATTTCTCTTGATGGAAGAGGTATAAAGAGTCATTGATTAGTTGTAGAATGACCCATATCTCATAGATATGATGAGGGTTCCTGTTGGAAACCCAATCACAAGCAGAGGAGAGCCAAGTGGCCCAGGGCCAATACAACTTGAAAGAATCATAGGGCCAAAAAATCTTGAAAGTCCAACACCACAAATTAGATCATATGGGGGAATTTAAGCTCAACCTAAGATATCAAGGACACCAGGTAGGACTATTGCACCAAACCCCTTGCATGAATTAATAACTATCTATGATGATGAGGAGAGTTCAAAGGTTTCCCTGGTGACTCCAGTGTAGATTACAGAGGAAAAGGAATCCAAGAAAGAATCTTCCCCATCTCACAATGCTCCAATTCAAGGCCTTCCAAAGAGAGAACATGAGGTAAAAAGTTTCTTAGACACTGAGCTACTTGATACACCGAGACCCCAAATGGATAGCTTGAGGGATGAGATAGGATCAGGTGAACAATAAGGAGAAATTCCATAACTGGAAGTAGACATCTCAACAACCGATCACCAAGTAAGTACTGAACTTGTGCTTGATTCCTCAGTTTTGACCAGTAATTTTCCACCCAATGAAAAACAACCAAAGTCCGAGCCATCAGGACATACATAATAGGTTCGGGAACCTAGTATTGAACAAATATACACTGTCAAGAGCCTAGGAAATACTCTTAATTGGGAAGAGAAACAAATCCATGAACTTGTGGATGAGGTCACTGATATACAAGAAATCACCTATGACCGAAAGATAAAATCCATCATGAAGAGAACCAACAAGAATAGGAGGTTTATTTTGTATAGTTCCATCCTCATCACCATAGAGGATAAATTTATCAGCATGGAGCATCCCAAGACGTCTAATCTTATTGACACATGGATGGAATTCATAAATGCCAACCTGGATAGAGAAAGTAAAGTTGAAGAGGATTTGGCCACTGCACTAAAGGTTTTGGATCATCTTCGCCATTTGGAGAAATACTATCAAGACTCCACATAGGCCACAATATTATTGAGAAGCGAATTCCAAGGTTCCTACAACAAATTCACGGGTGAGCGACACCTTTTCACTACAGGGATAGACAACTTCTAGGAAGATACCCTTACGGTGCTAGAAATGTGCAAAGACATGTAAATATGGTATGAGAAGTCCCAATAAGCGGTGGAAAGAATTGATTACATCAGCACGATTCAAAAGGGTTGAGACGCCGAAGAGAACGATATTTGGGTGCTAAAGGACAACAACATCGATTGTATAAGGAATTCGATTGAATACTGGGTGAATATAGCTCAAGAACCTCAGTGGGAGATGCAAGAGAAATGTGTCGATTGAGAAGGGAGTTAGACTAAGATCAATCGGGCGATGAGAGATGTCGGTCTCCCAGAATTCGGTACACCCGAGGACTTTGTTGACTTGCATGACATAGTCAAACTACATGTAGAAAAAGACTCATCGTGGAATGCAAAGATAGAAACAGTGGCGAACATGGCATCGGGTCAAGTACAACAGTTCATGGAGCACTCGATCAAGGCTCGAACAATGTTACAACAATTAAGTGTTAAAGTAGTCAAATATCGGGCACATGCTATGGAGATAAAGGAGATCCTTTCTACCCTGATGGACCAAGATAGATTCCCATATTCCAACACATGTGAGGAGTTCTTCCTCAAATGGTCATAGTATGAGAAGATTCATCCACTCAAGTGAAACCATTTGATCACTCTTAGAACTAAGAGATGAAAGCACCATGTGGTGATGTTTTGTTGTAATTATCTTGCAGTTTTGACAACTATTTCTAGTTAATAGTTTGCTATAAATAAGAGGATCGACCCGTTAGATTCGGTTGATGGTTTTTGCAAAGACCCTCATTTTTGTAATTGTAAAGAACTATTTCAGAACTCCCTTAATTGATAATTCATGTTTAGGACCGGAGATAAGTTTCTATTTTTCATCAAAGGCGTTTGTGATTGGATCATAAGGAGGAATTACTTATGAATTTATCTCATGAATGGATGTTGTAATGAGTAAGAGTTTCTGAATCTATTGATAAGTTATCTGATTCAATATTTTTATAGTTCTTATATCTAATGGTGGAAAGAAAATCATGTGGTTAATGTGTGATTAGTGACTGGAGCTAAGGAAAYTAATTTTCTTGCCATCATTTTATTGCATGTATGTTTTCTTTCGATAATTGTATCTAAGTCAATAATTGAAATACCAACAAGTTGATGTATTAGTACTAGGCTTRTCRTAGGTGTGAAAATCTTTGTCTACATGCTTGAGTGCAAGGGTTATCCTGAGCTCAGCCTTCATYAGTAGTTAATTTTTTCGCCTTTTTATTTTACCTAGTTGGTTTATACYAGTACCTACCTTTTATYAGACACAMYTATACATTAAAAGACAAAAAGATAACATTCAAACTGAAGGAGGATTTTTCACGAGAAGATATCCTGTAAATCACTACATAAAACCCATCGATTAATTGGTCAGATCGCAAGATCTRGAGAACCATTACACTATCAAACGCTGCAGAGTCTAATTGGGCCTCAGTGGMAGGTTTGGTTCCTACTGTTGAGTTAAAAGGATTTAGKACCCCTTAGCATAATTGGCACTATAAGGAGGGCCTGATGAATGAATGGATGACAATATTTTTGATATAATATTTCACACAGACTGTAGATTCAAAACAACCCACATGCATGGCTAGTCATTCTCAAGATAGCCCACACACACTGAGTACTCCTGAAACGAGTAAATCACCCCAGGAAGAGGAAGAACATKTATTCCCTAAAATACCTTACGATATTCCCCATGAGGAGTTGAATTAGTTCAKAACAATGACAAGAGCGTATKTCTGACAAATTGGAGCACTACGCTTAGCTCCGTTACTTCCTCGCAGAAAAAAAGTAAGAAGACCAATGGTCGACACCCTCGACCAAGTTTTTKTTCACACAGTAGAAGACCTAATARATTTATCCCTCATAGAAATTGAACATCCCCTTAATCTAATCYCCAAAACAYCGACCGGTAATTGCTCCGAGCCCGATGATTTTTTTGACGAGGAAGGTTTAACTCAGAAYGCTCAGTTTCAGAGTCAAACRACATGGAAGACAACAATGATCATAATGAATAAAGRGGAAACCCACCTCTAAAAAATCAACCGTGGTTGGCCATAGATGCTCTAAAAATCCCTGAATGAGTACATAACCTTCCCCGAYGTCAAGAAATGTTACTCCCTAAATTTGACCCTAAAACCTCAGGATTTCCTAAAGACCATATCAAAATTTCATACTAGMTATTAAACTGTTGAATGTCGACCATGAAGACATAGTATGTAGGCTTTTCWCCTATAATTTTGAGAATTCGGCCTCCGCATGGTATTTTAACTTACCTGTAGGGTCCATAACTAGTTGGACAAAGTTTCAAAAKGATTTTTTAGATAAATTTTCAGAAGAAACCACTACAGGAGCTYTGATGGCTGAGTTGTTCTCCACCACCATGAGTTCAAAGGAGAATGTTAAACACTTCAATCAAAGATTCACCACTATCCTAAAMAAATTTCAACCTGAAGCTAAACCCACTTAGGAATTGMAAATCGAAGTATATGCTAATKCTCTCCCTGCTTCCATTTCCATATTTGTGAAGAGGGCCTCCAAAACAATCTTAGCCAAGAATTTTGAGGAAGCCAAAACTATAGAAYTAAAAATGAAGGGATGTAAAGAAGGMAAGGTCTCATTAGTTAAGAAGGAAGTTAAAMCTCCTCCCTRGAGAGGACTCTTKTTGACCAAAKCCCCAGGGAAACAAATAGAACAAGGTCCCAAAAAAGGAAGTGGGGACATATAATACCTACAACGCRTGGTAAATAAGTTGTCAAAYGAAATCATAGACATGAAAAGAAGTGCAGGGGAAGGAAACCAAGGCTAGAGGCCATATAAACCCTTTATTAARATAAATCCATCGTTCAAAGMAATTGAACCTTCCCCACCCAGMTAAAACATTGATCTAGGAAATGTAGCATCTGACTATTTTTGTACCTATMACCAAGAGAAACATTCTAAAAGAGACTTCCCRCAATGGGTGCATGCCATGAATTTGATGTCCAACCGGTTTCTAGGYGAGGTTTYCCTTACCGAACAATCAAGTGGCTCGACTATGAATATTTCTAATTAGGAAGGATTCGATCCACTAGAAGAAACAACCATGCTGATATGGGACCCYGACCTGYCGATKCCTTCTGATGATCTATTTGAGGTTCAAGAACCACCCACAAAGGTCTTGGCATTGAAAACGCGAAGTAGGGGTCACTYGGTCTCAAAYGAMCTTACCGTGGCCCACCATTCAAGAGGAAAACAACCATCCGATCACCTGAAAGAATATTTTGTCTCCCAAAGAAATACTATAAACATCCATACCCAAGAATCGCCCAAGCTAGACTACAACATCATAGAAGATTTGAAAAAATTGAAGGCAAATATATCAGTCATGGACATGTGTAGAATCCCCCAGCAAAAGGACTTTTTGTTACAACATTTGAAGTCAATAGAAAATCCTATAAAAAGCACTGACCAAGGAGAAACTCTAGCTCTCTTAGATCTAAGAAATAATCCAACTATAAATGCTTGCTCCAAAGATAAGAAGGGAAATCCTTTTGTCCCACCATTCCTCTTGACATTTGAAGTCTTTAACATAAACCTCCATAATTGTTCGGTTGACTTAGGGGAATCCTCTAATGTTATGCCATTGTCCATATGAAAGAAAATAAATGCAGTCCCTCTCAAAAGTGATAAACACATGATACAACTAGACATAACCTAGGTGAAATTTATGGGAGAACTCAAGGATGTCATGATCAGGATGGCGCTGAAATTTTTTCAAGTGATTGACATCATTGCAGTACATATCCCAGAATCTTATGGATTGATACTTAGTTGATATTGGTTCGAGAAGTTAAATGGATACTTTAGCACAGACTGGGCTCACCTTTGGCTACCATTAAAGGGACACACAAATATGATCAAGATCGATAGGGAAAGATATGTGAAACATATTGTCACCAACCTAGAATCCCTCAACGAACCTTCTTCTACAGATTTCCCCATGCTAGGAAATTGTTCTTGCGACTCCGATTTTGAGAATTTCTCCCCTCTTTCATCTAATGTCCCTCTTGCTCAAAACTATGAAATGACTTTTCAAGAAAATTTGTCGACGATGGTAGAAGAAATCCTCTTCTGTCAATAGCCTCTGTTAAAAACCATGAAGAAGATAGAAGTAAAGGAGGAAAGTGGTAGGAAAAAAGAAACTTATGGTTTTCTCTCACAATTTTGGACCTTGTACTTTGATGGGTCTAAGTCGAAAGACGGATTAGGAGTAGCGTGTATCCTCATTGATCCCAAAGGTAAACAGAATTTCCTGTCCTACAGACTAGAATTTGAGTGCACAAACAAAATCGCCAAGTATGAATCTCTAGTAGAAGGACTAAAGAAATACATAGACTTGAATGTTAAAGAACTAAAGGTTTTTGGAGACTCTGAAATCATTGTTAGGAAAGTAAGGAACACTATGCAATGAAAATCCCCCCTCCTGAGGAATTTTCAATAGGATGTGCACAGAATCATAGGACATTTTGAGGCCTTCAACATTACAATGATCCCTAGAACAAAGAACACATTGGATGATTCCATGGCCACCACTACCTCAAGGATATTCCCCTTAGAAGACTATGAAGCCTCCTAGATCACTGTGGATCTACTCTACAAATTGTCAGTGCCCAACAATATTTCTAATTGGAAGGTCTTTGAAGGAGATGAATAGATCATAAAATTTTTAACCAATCAGGATAATTTTAAATATTTGGTTATTGACGATGAAATATTTCAGGATCAACTAGTAGAAACTAATCCCCATGTACAAAAACTTGAAATAGATCAATCGACTGACAAACTGAGGTATCAGATGACACCTAAAGGGGTAGCCAATTTAGAAAAAAAAATTGACTTAAGAGAGATTTAAAGGGTCAATGAACACAAAGACAGGGAGTACATGTCCCATGTATGAAACCATTAATATAGGAAACCCGAAGAACCCTAAGAATATAAATCTTGGCTAGACAGTATCTAAAGAAGAAAGGAAGGCCTATCTCAAATTTTTTAGAGAATATCAAGATGTTTTTTCATGGTCCTATCGAGATCTGAAAACTTATGATACTCGTATCATTCAACACACAATACTGTTAAAACCCAGAGTAAAAACATTCCAATAGAAGCCTCAGAAGTACCACCCATCCTTGGATCCCCTCATGTGTCAGGAGTTGAAGAAATTACTAGATGCTAAAATTATCTTCTAGGTTAAACACTCTGCATTGGTAGAAAATTTGGTTCCTGTCAGGAAAAAATCTAGAGAGATCCTTCTATGTGTAGATTTTAGAAACCTCAACAGAGCATCAGAAAATGACAACTATTCAGTCCCACCGATGGAGCAACTCTTGCAAACTATGTCTATTTCTGAGATTTTCTCCATGTTGGATGATTTTTTAGGTTACAACCAAGTTCTAGTTTTATAGGAAGATCGTTTGAAAACTACCTTCCAAACCAAGTGGAGAACCTTTTCTTATAAACACATGCATTTTGGGTTAATCAATGTAGGGAAAAATTCCAAAGGGCCATGGACGTAGCATTTCAAGGACTAATCAACAAGTGTGTAGTAGTTTATTTGGACGACGTGTCTATGTATTCAAAGAATAGAGAAGATCACATTCAACACCTAATCCAGATTTTCGAGAGGTGTAGGAAATATGGTATATCTTTAAACCCTAAGAAAAATATCTTTGGTGTTGAGGAAGGGAAGCTACTAGGTCATATTATATCTCAAGCAAGAACTCACATAGACCTAGAACAAATTAGGGTGATAGCGCATCTTCCATTACCCCACAACAAAAAGGCTATGCAATCCTTCTTTGGGAAAATCAATTTTTTGAGAAATTTCACCCCTGATTTCACTGAAACTATCAAACCCTTACAAAAAATGATCTACAAAGATGTTGAATTTAAGTGGGATGATGAAAGAAAATGTTCTTTCAACAATATTAATACTGCAATATCTCAAGCTCCAGTGTTGCGAAGTCCCAACTTTAGCAAAGATTTCTTCCTCTACAATTTTTTCTCTGACCAATCGTTAGCTACATTATTGACTCAGAAGGATGATGACAACAATCAGTCCCCGGTCTCATTTATGAACACTAATCTCCAAGGGGTCGATCTAAATTACCCTTCTATAGACAGGCAGGCTTATGAAGTGTACAAGGCAGTGAAATGATTCATATATTACATCCTAAAGAACCAAACCAAATTCATTGTGCCTCATCTTGTAGCCTGATCCCTATTCACTCAACAAGAGATGGGGGAAAGAAGAAGGAACTGGATGGAAATGGTCAAATAATTTTTTCTTGATATAAAACTTGCCAAACTAGTTAAGGGACAAGGATTATGTAAACTAGTAGTTGAAGCCCAGGAACAAGTAAATGAACACCCCAGATGGGATAATGAATTGGAATTATGGTGTGGTGAAGCTTCATATGTCTCCCCAGGGCAGGAGTCTTGGTATGGGAAAATATCTTATCTCATACACCATGGGAATTTCCCAGAAAACCTAAACACTAAGGAAATGAGAGCTCTCAGGATAAAATCAACACAATATCACCTCATAAATTAGGTGATATTCCGTGTTAATTATGATGGGGTACTTTTAAGATGTCTTGAACGTGAAGATGTAGAGAAGGTTCTGAAGGAGCACCATGATGATCTTGCAGGTGGAGACTTCGCAGGGAATACCACCACTCACAAAATACTAAGAGCTAGCTATTATTGGTCTACTCTGTTTAGGGATGCTCACACATATGCTAGGAAATGTAAAACTTGTCAAATAAGCATGGTGAGGGAAAAGAGAGGAGTTGTCCCACTCCAACCTGTGGCCGTCTCCAGGCCATTCTAATAATGGGGGTTAGATATCATAGGAGAAATTACAACAATTTCTTCAAAACAACATAGATACATACTGACTTCCACACATAATTTCATGAAATGGGATAAGGCCGTCCCTGTGTCTCATGTAAACGAAAAGGTGGCGATCCAATTCATAAAACAACAGATGATCACAAGGCTCGATATGCCTTCCGTCCTTGTTTTTTATAATGCCTCTTATTTTTATTCCACCCTATTAACATAGTTTTCTTTAGACAAAGGAATCATAATCATATGCTCTACAAACTAGTATCCACAGGGGAATGGAGTGGCATAATCAACCAATAAGAACCTAGTGAGGATATTAAAGAAAACAGTTGTCGACATCCAGAGGAATTGACACAGTTCACTTCATAAGGATTTATGGGATGATAGAGTAACACCCAAGGAAGCTATAGGGAATTCCCCATACTTTCTGGTATACAGATAGGAATCCATTCTCCCAAATGGGCTATATCTTCCATCTATTCAACTTGCTCAGGATTCTAGAGGATAGCCCTCATCGGTTATACAACAAAGAATTGATACCTTCCTCACGCTGGATGAAGAAAGGGAGAAATAAAAATGAAATTTCATTTCTTATCAACTAATAGTTAAAAGGTGGTTTGAAAATCATAAGGCCAAAGACAAGAGTTTTGAAGTAGGAGACTTGGTCCTGAAATGGGACAGAGCGAATGAGTTGAAGGGAAAACATTTGAAGTTTCAGAATCTATGGCTCAGACCTTTTCAGGTAGCGGAGAAAATTGGGCTAGGAACATATTGGTTTAAAAATATGAGGGAGTAACCTAACACCCTCCTAGTGAATGGCCAAGCCCTAAAAAAATATTTTTCTTAAAAAAAAAACCAATTTTTTTTTTTGTGTGTGTGTGTTTTTTCATGATACTTTTTTTTTAGGTACGCTGATTACGGAGTTATTTATTTTTTATTTTTTCTTATTATAGTACCTTTTAATATTTTGATTTTTGTGTTTAGAAATGCATTTTTTGGCCTTAGTGCATGTGGTATGACGAACTTTGTTCCTGACTCATGCTTACATACAACAAAAGAACCACTGGGAGAATTACGGTTGTTTTGAAGGAGTTCTCTATCTAACTTGTGTAGATAAAAAACCTTGGCAAAGTGAAGTGACTGCCTGGTGTTCTGGTAACACCTAAAGGGAAAGAAGGTAAGCTGGAAAGGACCACATTTACCTCAAGACAGAGCTAGTGAAAATTCACCTTAACCATCTCATTTTGCAAATAATAGACATCCTCCTCTTCCACTTGCTCAGAGAATTCTTTCGAAATAAAATCAATTACAATAAATGAGTGAAAATTAGGAGAGGGTATGCAGATAAATCTACCAAGGGTATGGATGCTCGCTGGCAGTGGAGCAAGGTATGTGATGTAGGGGTGACTCCGTTGGGGCTATGGACGCTCACTGGCAGCAAAGAAACACCACAACAAGTGAATGATGATAACTAAAAGGCCCAGTTCCAATGAATTATTTACTCGACTCTTGTCAAAATAGGGCATGGGTCATGGTTACAGGAAACAAAGGTGGAATAAAGGTTGAAACCTCACAGGCAGGCCTGAGTTCACCAATCAGGGAATTTCAAACACAAGGATAGAAGGGGTTCTGATAAAAAACCAGTTAAGTTATTAACCAACTTTTTCACCAGCTGATCCCTGGGAAGGAACAAATATTTTTCTTTCACCCAGTAAGTTTCCATTTGTTGAGCAATCAACACACCCTAAAACATCCTGATCAAATTTTATCACTTTTTGGGTACCACTAAATTTTCTGCACTGTATGGCTCGACTTCTTTCTAGGAATTTTTTTATCATTGATTGTTTTCATGACTCTTATCACCTATTTAGGTTTGTTTGAATTTATGAAACCTCATGTCTAAAATACCTTAACACCCAAATTAAGAATCAACAGCTAAACCCCACACGTAATACACTCAGGTTCGACATCAAGAAGAATTCAAGTAAGTAAAGGAACCACATGAAAACAACAGTTGTCAATCATCGATCCTGATTGACATCGACATAAGGCAGTTTTGGTAGGTTATTTGCATAAAGGTTCGAGAGATAGTCGATCCCCTTCAACATCGGGGAGATACGAGAAAGAAAGACGTTAACAAAGGATGCAAATATATATTTGATTCCCAATGCACCTTATCTAGATTGAGAGAAATCCATAAATATCACAAAATTTATTTCGACCATGATAGATTTATCTACGATCATCAATCCCTGATACGTTTTTGGCATCGAGACTTTTTTGAGGGAGCCAACCCGAGAACAGTTTGTTAGGTTTATCGTCGATCGTCTATCCTTAAAACTTTCGAGCATCAGAAAGTTAGATTTTGGTTTTAGAAATGTATGGCTTAAATAAAGTCCCAACTCTGCCTGACACAAGCAAATGAAGCCAATAGTCTCGAATTCCACACATCTTTACCACGTAAGAGGATTGTACAATCTAGTTTTATCTCGAGTCATTTTTGGTCCCGTAGGTCCTAGTCACGCCTCCTAGTGTGCTTTTCCATGTCATCTATGTATGGAAAGATCGGTTGGCATCGAATATTTTGGCAGAAGGATATCAATGAAAATGTTCATAGCATAATTCCGACCCCCAATCCGCTAACTAAAATAGTGGAATGATGGGACGTTTGCAGTGTTAGATACGATCATATTTTGGACATTTAAGGAACCAATTAATGCCCGATCCTACATTAGTTTATACCTCATGCATCGATTAAAAAAAAATTTTGAAATCGTCGATAGACCACATTACCACCCGCGTCTTCGCCGTCAACCCATGATGAATTTAATTTGAAACATCTCTGAAGATCTCGCGATAGATTTGTTGAAATTTCACCCATAACCTGAATTGAATGGATGATGCGACATAGTAAGATCATCCCTGTTTAAATATCTAGAATATTTTTGAACAAATTCATTCTGTGCATAAGTGAATTACAGATCGTCTGAAGGAGAAGAGAGAGCAAATTGACATTGAACTGACTCTTTTATTATCAAAATCAAGTTTAACAAGCATCAGAGGTATGTGTCCAAGTTTGTCAAATAGTTGGTTATAATTTATATATAATCATCTGACTTCTTACGCAGTATCTAAAATATGCTATAGTTGCAAGAAGAATGTCATTGAGAAATCCAAACACTAGATGCTCTCCTAGAGCACCAAAGCTGAAAGAAGTTGAGATAGAGGAATTTTCTTCTCTAGGGATTGTGAGGCAGTTGGAGTATGCTCCTAGGGAAAATCCTGTCATCAAAACAACAACAAAGAAAGCTTTTGTCCAGCCTCTAGCCTTTGGTGATATAGAGGCAACCACTAGATCCTAGGTATCATTCCCATAGTTGGGGTATTTAGTCAAAAAAATTAGATGGGAAGAATACCCAGAGTATATCCCACACAACGAATCGAACGTAAGGGCGCTCGATGACCAGGTGTTCCCGAACATCCAATGATCATATTTACACATGGTGGAGAGTAGAACCTCGTTTTTTCCCTACACATAGGTCCTTAAGTGGCTCATATACCACACAAACGAGCATAAATTCTTGATCAACGATGATAATGGTGGATGCATCGAAGTTTTCCTCCCTAAAGAGGTCCAAAAATACTACAAGCTCAGGGACCCATAGGAGCGAATCAACACAGACTTTGTGGTGAATTTCTATGAATTCCATGACACTAGCTGGTTGATAGCTTCATGGTGGAGGGAAGACAATAATTTCACTAATTGGAGCAATGGATGGTACATACCAATCAACTTGATGGAGCCATACATCTATTTGATGGCTCTCATTTGCCGATTATATGGAGAAAAGGATTTCTCCAACTTTTTGGAAGCATGGATGCCTTTGGTGTACATAGTGGCGATCACCGAGAGTAGCTTCAAATCGTGAGCAATAATATCAAAACAGTTGAGCACATGTATACAACAAGCTCAGTTGCCGAGGGAAGGAGAGGCACCAACTTTCTACATGGCCTCGTACCTGCTCGATGTCATGTGCACGAGCAATATCTTCACCGGCATGAATCTAATATGCCATGTTGTAGAACTCTCGGTGCACGTTTAATTCAACATATTATGGGAGAACATGTACAAAAAATATTATGCACTCATCTGTGATGAATTCATCACTCGTATTTACTTTATTATTTTAAAGAAAGAATGCCCAAGACTATCGGTCGCAACCAAGAAAATGATAGACAAGGTAGGCCATTGGTACTTGGAAAAACATTCAACCTACATAAGGGTGTTCGGGTCCACTGAAGCACCACATCTCCTACCCTCTCATGTCCCAAACTGACTTCTTGTGGGAGAAATCTATTACCAGATCATCCTGTAGGGCTATAATGCAACATTGGTCAAAGACAAGAAATGATATTTCATACCTTATGGTTTCCATGTGGGGTTCTATGTGGTAAAGGATACTTATCAAGCCAAGAAAGAAGGGCTGATCCAACTTGAATTCAGTTTCCCAACAGGTCGATTTCACAAGCATGATCCTAAAGGCCTGGTCCTGCAACATGCTTCATAATTGTCATCCTGTTGGCCATACACCCATGATAAGTTTGAGGATGAAATCTTCAGAGGCTACAGCTAGGATTGGGATGAGGTGGTGTAGAGGATGTCCAACCCAAACATGACTAGGGTCAAGTCCATGAGCATGGATGAACAGGTGGAAACAATAGATCAGTCAACTCAAGAGGCCCTTAGAGACAGGAAATAAATAAGAGCGGTAGAGATAATAGAGGCACAAAGAAGGGGGTTGTTTTTTACATCAAAGGCGCATACACGGGGATTTATCTTGATGGATGAGGCACAAAGAGTCATTGATCAGTTGCAAAATGACCCAGATCTATTAGAGATGACGAGGGTTCCTGCTGAAAACCCAATCTCTAGAAGAGGAGAGCCAAGTGGCTCAGAGATGATACAACTTGAAGGAATCACCAGTATGTAGAATCCTAAAATTCCACCACCATAGATCAGATCATTTGGGGGAATTTCAGCTCAGCCTGAGATATCAAGGACACCAGGTAGGACTAGTGCACCAAACCCCTTGCATGACTTAATAACTATCTATGATGACGAGGAGAGTTCGAATGTTTCCTTGGTGACTCCGGTGCAGATTACAGAAGAAAAGGAACCTAAGAAATCATCTTCCCCAGCTCCTGATGCTCCAATTCAAGGCCTTCCAAAGAGAGAACATGAGGTCAAAAGTGTCTTAGACACTGATCTATTTGATACACCAAGAACCCCAATGGACAACTCAAGGGATGAGCTACGATCGAGCAAACAAGAAGGAGAAATTACACAACAGGAAATTGGCATCTCAACAGTCAATCACCAAGTAAGTACCGAACCTATGCCTGATTCCTCAGTTTTTAAAAGTACATTAACACCCGATGAGAAACAACCAGAGGTCGAGTCATCAGGACATACATAAGAGGTTTAGAAACCTATTCTTGAACAAATATACACCATTGAGAGCTTGAGAAACACTCTTACTTGGGGAGAGAAACAAATCCCTAAACCTATGGATGAGGTCGTTGATATAAAGGCAATATCCTATGAATGAAAGAGGAAAGTCATCATGAAGATAAACACTAATAAGAGGAGGCTTACTTTCGACAATTCCATTCTCATCACCACAGAGGAGAAATTGATCAGCATAGAGCATGCCAAAACGTCCGAGCTTATCGGTGCAAAGATGACAATCAAAGATGCCACCTTGGATAGAGAAAGGAAATATTAAGAGGAGGTGGCCATTACGCTAAAGGAGTTGGATCAACTACGCCATTTGGAGAAACACTATCAAGACTCCACACAGGCCACAATATTCTTGATAAGTGAATTCCAAGATGCCTACAACAAATTCATGAGTGAGAGACACATTTTAACTGCAGGGATAGACGAATTCTAGGAAGACACCCTTATGGCACTAGAAACGTGAAAAGACATGGAAATAGGGTATGAGAAGGCCCACCAATCGGTGGAAAGAATTGATTACATCAGCACGATTCGAAAGGGCCGAGACATCGAAGAGAACGGTATTCGGGTGCTAAGGGATATCAACATGGACCATACAAGGAAGTCAACCGAATACTACATGAAGATGGCCCAAGAATCTCGACAAGAGATCCAACAGAAATGGGTTGATTGTGAAGTGAGTTGGACCAAGATCAATCAGGTGATGAGAGACATCGATCTCCCAAAATTTGACGCACCGGACTTTGTCGACTTGCATGACATAGTCAAACTACATGTAGAACAAGACTCATCGTGGGTTGTGGAGATAGAAAAGATGGTGAACATGGCATCAGGTCAAGTACAACAATTCATGGAGCACCTGATCAAGGCTTGAACAATGTTACATCAGTTAAGTATTAAAGTAGTCAAATATCAAGCACGGGAAGAAGAGATAGAAGAGATCAAAGTATGATAAGAGTCATCCCGTATGCAAACACAAATTCCCATATGCCAACACATGCAAGGAACTCTTCGTTAAATGGTCAAAGTATGAGAAGAGTTATCCACTCAAGTGAAACCATTTGATGACTCTTAGAAGACTGAGAGGTGAAAGTGCCATGTTGCGATGTTTTGTTTTACTTAGCTTGCACTTTTGATATTTATTTTTAGTTAATTGTTTGTTATAAATAAGAGGATCGACCTGTTAGAATGGGTTGATGGTTTTTGCAAAGACCCTCATTTTTGGAATTGTAAAGAACTATTTCGGAACTATCTTATTTGAGAAGTCCTATTTAGGACCAGAGACAAGTTTATGTTTTTCATCAAATGCATGTGTGATTGGATGATAAGGAGAAATTACTTATGTCTTTATCACATGAATGGATGTTGTAATGAGTAAGAGTTTTTGAATCTATTGATAAGTTAGTTGATTCAATATTTTTATAGTTCTTATCTCTAATGATGGAAAGAAAATCATTTGGTTAATGTGTGATTAGTTACTGGAGCTAAGGAAACTAATTTTCTTGCCATCATTTTATTGCATGTATGTTTTCTTTCAATAATTGTATCTGAGTCATTAATTAAAATACCAACCAATTGATGTATTAGTACTAGGCTTATCGTAGGTGTGAAAATATTTTTCTGCATGCTTGAGCACGAGGGTTATCCTGATCTCATCCTTTCTTAGTAGTTATGTTTTCCCCCTTTTTATTTTACCCAACTATTTTATACGAGCACCTACCTTTCATCAGACCCACCTATCAGATAAAATACAAAAAGAGAACTTTCAAACTGAAGGAGGAGTTTTCACAAGAAGATATCTTATAAATCACTATGTAAATCCCATCGATTAATTGGTCGGATTGCAATATCTAGAGAATCATTCCACTATAAAATGTTGTAGAGTCTAATTAGGCCTTGATGGTGGGTTTCGTTCCTGTTGTTGAGTTAAAGGGATTTAGGACCCCTCAACATGTTCTTTTAGGACAACCTTATATGTGGAAATTTCATGTTTTTTATCAGTTTCGTCCCCGTAGTGTCATTGTTACTTTGGGAGGTCAACCCTAAAGGGTACTAGAGGTAGTCCTGACTACTATAATTTAATTGATCTTGAAAAACTAATGCCAGAACGTAATC
Source organism: Picea glauca (assembly GCA_000966675.3). Classification (NCBI taxonomy): domain Eukaryota; kingdom Viridiplantae; phylum Streptophyta; class Pinopsida; order Pinales; family Pinaceae; genus Picea; species Picea glauca. The sequence continues at coordinate 74,216 of JZKD02S1733621.1, read as the reverse complement.
TCTCACAGTGAAAAGTTTTTCCTTTTTATGGTTCAATAAGAAGGTGAATGAAAGGTCACTACAACCACCATATCTTCAACACAAGGTATTTCAACACAATGAAAGAAGGTGAACAAGGTTGTAGAGGAGTATAGAGACATATTTTCTTCACCCATAGCAGTTGCTATGCACTATCAATTCAAACACCCCATTGAATTCATGCTCGGTGCCCCCTTACCCAATGGTTCAATATACATACACTCCCTTCTAGATAATGAGGAAATACTATTTTAAATTCATGAGCTCATATGGAAGGGTCACATTTGACCAAGCTCCTCACCTCGCAGGAGACCAATTGTGTTGGTGCAGAAGAAGGATGGGACATGGGGACTCTATATTTATTATAGATCCCTGAACAAAATAAATATCAAGAACAAATACCCAATCTCCTGGATTGATTATATTCTTGATTAACTTAAGGTTTCCAAGTTCTTCAGTAAGATTGATATGAAGTCAGGCTACCACCAGGTTCTAATAGAGCCAACTAATGTATGGAAGAAATCCTTCAAATATAAAGAATGAATATTTGAGTGGTTGGTCATGCATTTTGTCTTGAATAATTTCTCTAGGAGGATCTCAGTGGCTACCCACCTATTCCAACTGGCTCAAAACATTTTTTGGCAACTTACTATTTTTAGTAGTTTTTGGGTCCCAAACTTTTGGGGCTGTTTTGAGGGCCTAAATGACGTTTTTTCACAATTGGGAACCTCAATGATAGACCAAGGCTCTCATTGAGGTTATTAAATGAAGCTCCTCGTTAATAATTTTCCAACTAGCTATCGTGTGCCCTAAACAGAGATCGTATGCAAAAGTTACGACCGCGGGAAGTTGACATACTAACTTACCCCAATAGGGCCCACATGACTTTTGGCGCTTCATCTCCTATGGTCACATTTTTGGATGTCTAGGGTTTTTGCATTCATTTTTATTGTAAAAATTCCTTTAGAGCCTCATTGTACTCATCTAATTTCAAATTAGCGTAGCCTTCACATCTCTTCTTAGAGATAAGCTGCCGCCATTCTAGCAAGCTTGTTTTCAATCTGCATTTTACAGTTTCAACATATTTCTTATTTAATAGAAGTCAAGTTTTATTGTATCTTTGTTATTATTCACTATGCCTCTATGTAAATATTATAATTATTTGTTTTCATTTCGCTCTTCTCATAAATCCGGATCACTAATGCTCCAACGACATTCATGAGGAAGATGTATGCTATTTTTGGTTATTCACAAACTCTTTTGTGGTTGTATATTTGGATGACATCCTCATATTCAACCAGACCTAGGTAGAACATTTGAAACACATTCAACATGTTGTATTCACCCTATGGAAACAAAAGTTATAATCCAATCTGGAGAGATGATCATTCGACATGCAGAGGATTCAATACTTAGGATACATCATGGATGAACATGGGGTGCATGTGGACCCATCCAAGATCCAATTCATCCGTGATTTTATAGCCTTGACGACTTTGATAGAGCTCCACAACTTCTTGGGCCTTGGAAAATTCTACTGAAGGTTCATGTTGGGGTTATCTTATATCGCTTGGCCTTTAACTCAAGTGAGCAAGGGGTGAGCTAAAGCCAAGTTTTCCTAGTTTGAATCACAACAACAAGCACTCCAATATATAAAAAATCACCTTTTCTCCTCACTAGTCCTCACATTTACATGCCTGCAACAACCATTTGAGATTGAGACAAATTACTCTGAATATGCTATCAGGGTTTTCCTCACTCAGGAGGGACATCCAGTGGCCTATCATAGTGAAAAATTATCTAGTGTTGTCCATAGATATCCCACTTATGACAAGGAGATGTAATCCATTGTACAAGCTTGTTACCAATGGAATCATTACATTCTTGGGAAGGAGAACACCATCCACATTGATCACAAACACTATAGCTCATGCAAACACAAGGAAATTTACAAAATGACCACCACCAAAAGTGTTCCACCTACTTTCAACATTTCCACCTGAACATTAAATACAAGAAGGGTAACACCAACCAAGTCATTATTTTCCTCATTTGACCTCTAGTTGCAACACTAACCACAATTCTCAACTCTTGTGTCCATGAGACATGCGGGTGGTTGAAACTATATCACAATGATCCTGGATTCGATGCCACATATCAAACATTGGGCATAAGCACACTAGTTGCATATTTTCATCTACATGATGAACTGTTGTGTCTTTTGCGCCATCTTTGTGTCCCTTCAAGTAAGTGTGTGAAGATTATTTGGGAATCTCATTACAATCAGATGGAAAGACACTTTGGTGTGGAAAATATTGTGGTTGTACTACAAAAGTACTTTTATTGGCCAAGGCTTCAATAGGATATTAGAAGGTATATCAGATCATGCGTTGATTATACCATTTCCAAACCTTCCATTAAATAGAATGGGTTGTACACTCCTTTTCCTACTCTCGATAGGCCTTGGGATTCCATCTCCATGGGTTACATGCCTGGTCTACCTTCTACTAAACATGGTAACGATTATGTATTTGTGGTCGTTGATCAGTTTTATAAGATGTCCATCTTGAAATCCTACAAGAAGAGTATCACTGCCAAGGCCACTACTAATATCTTCTTTGAACATGTTGGGGTTCATTTTAGGCTACCATAGACTATTATTTCATATCATGATAGTAGTTTCTTGATTACATTCTAGTCTATCCTATGGTTATTGATGGACACTAAAGTCACAAAAACCACTGCCTTCCACCCCCAAAGTAATGGATAAATAAAGGTGGTAAAAAAATGATTGTGCATCTTATGAGAATGTATAACTCCAAACATCCATGCACATGGGATGAAATTCTTATGTTCAACATAGCTACAACATATCCTTCCACAACTCTATTTTCCATGTTCCTTTTCAGGTGTGTTTGGGGTTCCAACAATTGGCCCCCACTAATGTAGCTCTTCCCATTTGATATTCACAAAGAGAGACCTCCCATGCTCATACTAAGGAAGATAAAGAATATAAAATTATTGAATGGATCCAACACAATCAACAATAGGTTCATGATATCCTACAGAAATCGAATTCCAAGTACAAGCAGGGACAAGATTAGTGTCGAGTTCCACCAAAATTTCAAGTTGTTGATAAGGTGTGGTTGCATTTGCATAAAGAGCACCTCATAGGCCCCCACAGGAATTTCAAAACACCCCAGTATATGCCTTACATCATCATTAAGGTTGTGGGTGAGAATGCTTTTGAATTGAACATTCCCCTTGTCCTTGTCTTGCACCCCTATTGAACACTTCAAATGTGGCTAAGAATTTGTTCCCTACATAAATCAATCATGAATGTAATGATAAGTATAAATGGATTGTATCATGGAAAAATGGAACCCATCAATAGAACATACAACTCTATCAGGTTGTCAAAGCATGACAACTTCTTCACCATGGTAAGTGGCTCACAAGGAGTCAAATTCAACAAAAAATTCCCCATTTGATGAGAGAAATTGACATAATGTGGACCATTGCTTCCTAAGGGAGGAGGAATGATTCATGTGGAAATCATTTTCCACCCACCTCTTCCACTGGCTCAACATGGTTCTCCATCTTGGTAGTTTTTTTATTTACATTTTTTATGTCCTAAACTTCTCGAGTTGTTTTAAAGCGTTAAATGATATTTTTTGGCCAGGGCCAAGGGTGGTCATGACCTTCCATATCCTTGCTAACAATTGTACTTCTTAGTTATATATTTCCAATGAGCTAATGTGTGCCCCAAATTGAGATTGTATGCAAATGTTGCACCTCTGGGAAGTTAGCATATCAACTAACCACCTCGGGGACAACAAATATGTTGGCACTTCACCACCTAGGGTTAGGGTTTTAGACTATTAGGGTTTTTTCTTTATTTAAAAGGACATTACTTTTGCTGCTTGTACTATATTTTTTCAAATGATCATAGACGACATCTATCTCTCTCTTTAGAGATAATCTACCACCATTCTAGCTGGTTTTTGTTCTATAGTATTATACTATTTTATACATTAATAAACGTTGGGTTTCACTATATTGTTGTGTTTTATACTATATTTATTTTTGCATTTCATTCCTTTCCCTATACAATGTGGATCAAAATCGCATAGTTCTAAACAAGAGAATGGTAGGTCATCATATTTACCCCTATCTTACATGCCCAAAATGTTTCCCTCCTCTCTGCACCCTTCTCCTTCCAAACACCACATATCTAATGTATCCCTAGGAATCAACATTGAGTAAAACTTTCTAGATAAATAACATATTTTCTTTATCATTAATTATGTTTTCTTGCATGGCAGGAATGCATAAAAATCGCAAGGAGAGTATGTCCAACATGCCCAAAATATCATAAATAATAGACTTATTTATGAGAGTGTTATGCACCAAACACCCAAATGTAATATAATGTAATAATTCAATATCCAAGGATTAACATTCCCCTCCCCTTCAAACAAGTGTTGGCCTCAAAAAATTGATTAGTTGTGAATTTGTTTTCATGAAGAACTCATCTTCTCACACTACCTCTTCTTCTGATAGGTTCTTTTACTTGATGGGGTACTTAGTAATTGCTTGATTTCATAGATTCTTTATCCATGTTTCAAATATTGTTTCTGGTTCTAATATGATTTTCCATTCTTCATTAAACTCTGGTAAAATAGCTTTAACTAGGATCTTGTTTTCAATTACCTTCTTTAGGAAGGAAACATGGAATATTAGATGCATATGTAAAGATGGAGGAAAATCCAATTTGTAATCCATACTTCCAATCCTCCGCAACACCTTATAGGGACCCTAGTAGTTGGGTGATAACGTATTATCCTTCCATCATTGTTTAAGGGGCATTTGTTTGTATAGTTTTAGCCTAAAAAATACCTAACCCTCCACTTCAAATTACTTTTCATTGTGATGTTGATATGCTTGTTGTTTCATCCTATTTTGTGCTATATCCAAGCTATCCTTCAACAATCAAAGAAAATCTTCTTGGTGCTCTATGTGGTCCCCCACTAATTGAACCTTCACTTTTCCTCTCAAGCGTGATGTGATGGATGGAGGATGATAACCATTAATTGGGATATTTTTTATGAAGTATGGAAGGATGTGTTGTACCACCATTATAACAAGGGAAACCAATTGAATCATTGTGTCTGGTTATCATATGTGAAGCAATGAAGATACCCTTCTAGAAATTTATTCACAATCTCAATTTTCCCATGATATTGATGATGGTTAGAGGATTTGTGAGCCAATTGAGTACCGAAACAAAAAAATAATTCAGTCCAAAAATTATCAATGAAAAATGGATCTCTTTCACTTACAATAATCTTAGGGATTCTATGTAGCTTCTAAATTGTATCAATGAATGTTGAGTCTATTGTACTTGATTTAAAATGATGAGAAAGAGAGAAAAAATGGTCATATTTTGTGATTCAATCCACCACTACGATGATGACTTTATTTCCTTCATACTTTGGTAGACATGTAATAAAATACATTGAGACCTCTTCCCAATGTTGACTTAGTATGGCTAATGGTTTTAGAAGACCCGGGGTCTTGAATGTGTCACCCTTATTTTATTAGAAAACCAAAAATTCATCCACAAACATTTGAATATTAGTCTTAATACCTTCTTAGAAAAAATCGTTCTTGATCATGTGGTAAGATTTTTAAGAACTTTGAATGTCATCCTATAGGAGTACTATTCATTTCCAATAAGACTTATTATTTGAGTTGGGAATTCTTTCCTAAATATTTTGATCCTACTTTTGTGGTGAATCATTCTTCCACACAAATTTATCTAATGCAATTGGGTCCTCTTGTAGTTGTTGAATTATCTTGCACAGATTTTTATATTTATTCCATTCTATCCTTACTTCTTCCACCCAATCAAATTGCAAAAATTAAACCCTCTATGCCTCCTTTTTTCCTTGAAAGTGCATTTGTCACCACATTTTGTTTCCCTTTTCTTGTAGATAATTTCAAAGTTGTAACATGGCATTTTTCTAACCCATTTTTGTTTCTTTTCTAAAATTAATTGTTGTTCTAACAAGTACTTTAACAATCATGATTTCTTTTTACCTTGAAGCATATTCATATTAGGTAAGGGCACCATTTCTTAACTACATGCACTATGGCCAACATTTCCTTTGAATAAATGGGTTTAAGTAAGTTATTTCCTTTAAGCTTTTGATTTTAAAGGTAGCCTGAAGAATTTCTTCTTGCATTAAAATTGCACCAATGTCGTGCCTTGAGACATAACACTCTATAGTAAGAATTTTTGTGAAGTCATGCCTGGCTAGGAAATGATTTCTACACATAGCCTCCTTATGTTTTTCAAAAGATTTGGTTGTTTCTTGAGTCAAATAAAATGACTTATTTTTCAATAAAATTGTTAGAGGAGCTGATATTTGAACATAATTCTTGACAAACTTGAGATAATATCTCATAAATCCTAAGAATCCTCTAATATTCTTTAAGGTTTTAGGAATTATCCATTCCATGATAGCTTTAATTTTGATAGGGTCCACATTATTTCCTTTGTGAGATACGATATGACCCAAGTATGCCACTTCCTCAACCCCAAAGATGCACTTGGAAGATTTTCATATAGTTGTTGCTCCTCCAATGGTTTTAATACCCTGTCAACATTTTTTTCATGCTCTTCCCAAGATTTATTGTATATTAGTATATCATAAAAAAATAATAACACAAATTTTATGAGGAAGGGTTTCAAAATACAATTCATGAAGGTTTGAAATATGGAATGTTCATTAATAAGTCCAAACAACATCGCAAAAAACTCATAATGAACTTCAAGTGTTTTAAGCGTTGTGTTGGGGATGTCTTCTTGCCACATTATGATTTTATGATATTTAGAATGGATATCCAACATTGTAAAGAAAATTTCTCCTTTCAATTAATCTAATAGTTCATCAATGATAGGAATAGGAAACCTATCTTTAATGGCCATCTTGTTGAGCTCTCTATAATCTGGACACATATACCATAAACCTTCCTTTTTTTAAATCCCCACCAATAGTGAAGAGAAAGAACTTTGTCTAGGTTGAATGATTTCATCCTCTAACATTTATTGAACCATACACTCCATCTCACTCTTTTGTGCATATGGGTACCTATAAGTCCTATTGTTAGGTGGTAAACTTCACAATTGAAAATGAATAGCATGGTCATGATCTTGAGTAAGTGGAAGGTCCTTAGGCATCTCTCCAAATACCTTGGAATGATTGTTGATAATTTTTTGGACATTTTTAAGAATAGATAGTCTATATGTTTCAACATCTAGTGAGAAAATTTGTCCAATTACACCATGGCATCCCTTGTTTAGAAATTTTTCCATGTTGTTATATCTTGTAACTTTATAAGGTTTCCCTTGTATACCTTTGAGTTCAATTTCATTTCCTTTTGAGGAAAATCTCATGAAAAGTTTTCGAAAATTTAAAGCTATTGTTGCTAATGAATGTAACCATTGGAACCCTAATACAACATTAGCACCACCCATTTGGATTGAAATTATTGGAATATCCAATAAATGTTTCCCCATATTGATATATATAATATGACACTTCGTTGAACAATTTATTGTGACTCCATCTGCAATCATTATATAAAGAAATGGAGAAGTTTGGATAATTTGAAATTAATGATTTTATGGGTACTACTATAATCTATCAACACTATTTCCTTTTTAGTTTTGATATATCCTTCAATATTGAAATTTTAAGGAGTGTTGATTCTATCCAATGCATAACAATATATTCTTGTATTACTCTCTCCCAGTACTAGATCATGAGATGATTCTATTTATTGATATTCTTCCTCTTCAAAATCTATGTAGAGTAATTTCCTCTCAGTGCATTTATGCCCCTTATTGTACTTGTTGTCACAATTGAGACACAGTCCCTTTTCTCTTTTTTCATGCATATGATGAGGTGTAAACCTTGTATCCTAAGTGAGGTTAGGATATGGAACATGGTTCTCTCTATAGTTGTTAGTGGCCACCCTTCTAGTAACCATAATTTAACTTTCAACTTTTTGTGCCACACTGAAATAATTCTCTAGGGATTTAGGTTACAAGAGATGCACCTCATGTTGAATGATTTCCTTTAAAGTTCCCATAAATATATCTAACAAATTATCTTCTATAATTGTCTTTATTATGAAACTCCAACTTTTGAAATTGTCAAATGTGCTTTGTAATTGGACCTCTTTTTCAAAGATTTATAATTTGATTGAAGAAAGTGTTTCTCTTAATATCCCCATAATTTGTTATTAAATCGTCTGTAAAAATGGAACAAGAGACAATAGAATTATTTTTCATTCACAAATACACCAATACTAACCAAATGGATCATATGCTAAATACAAGGATGCAAGAGCTACCTTTTGTAAATTTGGCACTTGGTATAGATCAAAGAATTGCTCCATCGAGAATATCCATGTTATAGGATCTTTATCTTAAAAACTCCTCATATTTATCTTTGGAATTAAGTTGTTCCTTGGTCCTAAGATGAAACCTCAATGATTCAAATATTGGAGAGATGAATTATCATGATTTTGGTATTCGATATTTCAGTTCTCCAAATGTGTTAAAATCTTCCCGATATGTGAATAAGGTTCAAAACTTTTGTTCTCCTTATTTTCAAGATTGCCTTGGGTCACAATATCACTTTTAAGGAGACTCTTATTTAGGCTATGTAAGAGAATGGTTTTAATGGAGTTTTTTAATAATTCCATATTTTGATCCATCAACTTTTCCATCTTATCTTCAACTTCCATATTTTGATCCATCCACTTTTCCATCTTGTGATCCATCAAATTTCCATTTTATCTGCAATTTCCATGTTAAGGATTTCTTGTGAATGTTCTAGATCAACATTTTTCAACATATTGGAACTCATGTCATTATCATGGTTACTCAATTGGGATACCCTATTATCTAATTATTCACATTCTTTAGGAGTCATAAATGAGTTCTTTGTAGGTTTATCAAGTGTAGAATTTTTCCCACGATGTTCTACTATGTGAGACAAAAATAATATCTACTTGGATTTATCCTCTATTTTTCTATTTACCACACCTTATGAATCACCTCAAACAAATATTATAATATAAAATTATGCAAGTTCCAAATTAAAATACCTTTTTAAAAACATTATTTGGAGACTCTCCAACAAAACAACCTTACACCTGATATAAATCTGAAATTTCTAAACCTATGAGTGTATAATTTCATTATATGGTAGCATGACATGTATTTTTTTGAATTCCATAGGTTTTACTAATTCTTATTTTCCAATAAAAAGTTATGGCAACTTTACAAAACTTGTTGTTTTTATCCCTTTCAAGTGAGTGAACTTGTATAAAATACCACATGTCCAAGTTTACAGATATACTTATGAAATTTTTATCTAAAATAATATGGTATGTACTCTACTCAATACATCTAATGGCACTCAATTTGGATCTTTCTATAATTAAATATGATTATTTTACCTAAAACACCTATTAGAGATTGGTTTTAAGACTAGTAAAAAAACCTAAATTCCACAACATGTATCTTCAAAAGTATAGTGAACCAGGATAGGAATTTTTACCACAATTATGTCACTTTGTCTTCACAAGTTTCTAAATATTTTACTATCTAAAATGTCCTGGAAAAAAAATTGTAGTGAAAAATTGAAGATGACTCGTTTGATATTGATTGCAACACCAATCAAAAACCCCAATTTCCACATCCTATATCTCTGAAAGTATAGTGAACCAAAACATAAAATTTTGATCATAGGTACTTTTTTATGTTTCCTTNGACATAATGTGGACCATTGCTTCCTAAGGGAGGAGGAATGATTCATGTGGAAATCATTTTCCACCCACCTCTTCCACTGGCTCAACATGGTTCTCCATCTTGGTAGTTTTTTTATTTACATTTTTTATGTCCTAAACTTCTCGAGTTGTTTTAAAGCGTTAAATGATATTTTTTGGCCAGGGCCAAGGGTGGTCATGACCTTCCATATCCTTGCTAACAATTGTACTTCTTAGTTATATATTTCCAATGAGCTAATGTGTGCCCCAAATTGAGATTGTATGCAAATGTTGCACCTCTGGGAAGTTAGCATATCAACTAACCACCTCGGGGACAACAAATATGTTGGCACTTCACCACCTAGGGTTAGGGTTTTAGACTATTAGGGTTTTTTCTTTATTTAAAAGGACATTACTTTTGCTGCTTGTACTATATTTTTTCAAATGATCATAGACGACATCTATCTCTCTCTTTAGAGATAATCTACCACCATTCTAGCTGGTTTTTGTTCTATAGTATTATACTATTTTATACATTAATAAACGTTGGGTTTCACTATATTGTTGTGTTTTATACTATATTTATTTTTGCATTTCATTCCTTTCCCTATACAATGTGGATCAAAATCGCATAGTTCTAAACAAGAGAATGGTAGGTCATCATATTTACCCCTATCTTACATGCCCAAAATGTTTCCCTCCTCTCTGCACCCTTCTCCTTCCAAACACCACATATCTAATGTATCCCTAGGAATCAACATTGAGTAAAACTTTCTAGATAAATAACATATTTTCTTTATCATTAATTATGTTTTCTTGCATGGCAGGAATGCATAAAAATCGCAAGGAGAGTATGTCCAACATGCCCAAAATATCATAAATAATAGACTTATTTATGAGAGTGTTATGCACCAAACACCCAAATGTAATATAATGTAATAATTCAATATCCAAGGATTAACATTCCCCTCCCCTTCAAACAAGTGTTGGCCTCAAAAAATTGATTAGTTGTGAATTTGTTTTCATGAAGAACTCATCTTCTCACACTACCTCTTCTTCTGATAGGTTCTTTTACTTGATGGGGTACTTAGTAATTGCTTGATTTCATAGATTCTTTATCCATGTTTCAAATATTGTTTCTGGTTCTAATATGATTTTCCATTCTTCATTAAACTCTGGTAAAATAGCTTTAACTAGGATCTTGTTTTCAATTACCTTCTTTAGGAAGGAAACATGGAATATTAGATGCATATGTAAAGATGGAGGAAAATCCAATTTGTAATCCATACTTCCAATCCTCCGCAACACCTTATAGGGACCCTAGTAGTTGGGTGATAACGTATTATCCTTCCATCATTGTTTAAGGGGCATTTGTTTGTATAGTTTTAGCCTAAAAAATACCTAACCCTCCACTTCAAATTACTTTTCATTGTGATGTTGATATGCTTGTTGTTTCATCCTATTTTGTGCTATATCCAAGCTATCCTTCAACAATCAAAGAAAATCTTCTTGGTGCTCTATGTGGTCCCCCACTAATTGAACCTTCACTTTTCCTCTCAAGCGTGATGTGATGGATGGAGGATGATAACCATTAATTGGGATATTTTTTATGAAGTATGGAAGGATGTGTTGTACCACCATTATAACAAGGGAAACCAATTGAATCATTGTGTCTGGTTATCATATGTGAAGCAATGAAGATACCCTTCTAGAAATTTATTCACAATCTCAATTTTCCCATGATATTGATGATGGTTAGAGGATTTGTGAGCCAATTGAGTACCGAAACAAAAAAATAATTCAGTCCAAAAATTATCAATGAAAAATGGATCTCTTTCACTTACAATAATCTTAGGGATTCTATGTAGCTTCTAAATTGTATCAATGAATGTTGAGTCTATTGTACTTGATTTAAAATGATGAGAAAGAGAGAAAAAATGGTCATATTTTGTGATTCAATCCACCACTACGATGATGACTTTATTTCCTTCATACTTTGGTAGACATGTAATAAAATACATTGAGACCTCTTCCCAATGTTGACTTAGTATGGCTAATGGTTTTAGAAGACCCGGGGTCTTGAATGTGTCACCCTTATTTTATTAGAAAACCAAAAATTCATCCACAAACATTTGAATATTAGTCTTAATACCTTCTTAGAAAAAATCGTTCTTGATCATGTGGTAAGATTTTTAAGAACTTTGAATGTCATCCTATAGGAGTACTATTCATTTCCAATAAGACTTATTATTTGAGTTGGGAATTCTTTCCTAAATATTTTGATCCTACTTTTGTGGTGAATCATTCTTCCACACAAATTTATCTAATGCAATTGGGTCCTCTTGTAGTTGTTGAATTATCTTGCACAGATTTTTATATTTATTCCATTCTATCCTTACTTCTTCCACCCAATCAAATTGCAAAAATTAAACCCTCTATGCCTCCTTTTTTCCTTGAAAGTGCATTTGTCACCACATTTTGTTTCCCTTTTCTTGTAGATAATTTCAAAGTTGTAACATGGCATTTTTCTAACCCATTTTTGTTTCTTTTCTAAAATTAATTGTTGTTCTAACAAGTACTTTAACAATCATGATTTCTTTTTACCTTGAAGCATATTCATATTAGGTAAGGGCACCATTTCTTAACTACATGCACTATGGCCAACATTTCCTTTGAATAAATGGGTTTAAGTAAGTTATTTCCTTTAAGCTTTTGATTTTAAAGGTAGCCTGAAGAATTTCTTCTTGCATTAAAATTGCACCAATGTCGTGCCTTGAGACATAACACTCTATAGTAAGAATTTTTGTGAAGTCATGCCTGGCTAGGAAATGATTTCTACACATAGCCTCCTTATGTTTTTCAAAAGATTTGGTTGTTTCTTGAGTCAAATAAAATGACTTATTTTTCAATAAAATTGTTAGAGGAGCTGATATTTGAACATAATTCTTGACAAACTTGAGATAATATCTCATAAATCCTAAGAATCCTCTAATATTCTTTAAGGTTTTAGGAATTATCCATTCCATGATAGCTTTAATTTTGATAGGGTCCACATTATTTCCTTTGTGAGATACGATATGACCCAAGTATGCCACTTCCTCAACCCCAAAGATGCACTTGGAAGATTTTCATATAGTTGTTGCTCCTCCAATGGTTTTAATACCCTGTCAACATTTTTTTCATGCTCTTCCCAAGATTTATTGTATATTAGTATATCATAAAAAAATAATAACACAAATTTTATGAGGAAGGGTTTCAAAATACAATTCATGAAGGTTTGAAATATGGAATGTTCATTAATAAGTCCAAACAACATCGCAAAAAACTCATAATGAACTTCAAGTGTTTTAAGCGTTGTGTTGGGGATGTCTTCTTGCCACATTATGATTTTATGATATTTAGAATGGATATCCAACATTGTAAAGAAAATTTCTCCTTTCAATTAATCTAATAGTTCATCAATGATAGGAATAGGAAACCTATCTTTAATGGCCATCTTGTTGAGCTCTCTATAATCTGGACACATATACCATAAACCTTCCTTTTTTTAAATCCCCACCAATAGTGAAGAGAAAGAACTTTGTCTAGGTTGAATGATTTCATCCTCTAACATTTATTGAACCATACACTCCATCTCACTCTTTTGTGCATATGGGTACCTATAAGTCCTATTGTTAGGTGGTAAACTTCACAATTGAAAATGAATAGCATGGTCATGATCTTGAGTAAGTGGAAGGTCCTTAGGCATCTCTCCAAATACCTTGGAATGATTGTTGATAATTTTTTGGACATTTTTAAGAATAGATAGTCTATATGTTTCAACATCTAGTGAGAAAATTTGTCCAATTACACCATGGCATCCCTTGTTTAGAAATTTTTCCATGTTGTTATATCTTGTAACTTTATAAGGTTTCCCTTGTATACCTTTGAGTTCAATTTCATTTCCTTTTGAGGAAAATCTCATGAAAAGTTTTCGAAAATTTAAAGCTATTGTTGCTAATGAATGTAACCATTGGAACCCTAATACAACATTAGCACCACCCATTTGGATTGAAATTATTGGAATATCCAATAAATGTTTCCCCATATTGATATCTATAATATGACACTTCCTTGAACAATTTATGGTGACTCCATCTGCAATCATTATATAAAGAAATTGAGAAGTTTGGATAATTTGAAATTAATGATGTTATGGGTACTACTATAATCGATCAACACTATTTCCTTTTTAGTTTTGATATATCCTTCAATATTGAAATTTTAAGGAGTGTTGATGCTATCCAATGCATAACAATATATTCTTGTATTACTCTCTCCCAGTACTAGATCATGAGATGATTCTATTTATTGATATTCTTCCTCTTAAAAATCTATGTAGAGTAATTTCCTCTCAGTGCATTTATGCCCCTTATTGTACTTGTTGTCACAATTGAGACACGGTCCCTTTTCTCTTTTTTCATGCATATGATGAGGTGTAAACCTTGTATCCTAAGTGAGGTTAGGATATGGAACATGGTTCTCTCTATAGTTGTTAGTGGCCACCCTTCTAGTAACCATAATTTAACTTTCAACTTTTTGTGCCACACTGAAATAATTCTCTAGGGATTTAGGTTACAAGAGATGCACCTCATGTTGAATGATTTCCTTTAAAGTTCCCATAAATATATCTAACAAATTATCTTCTATAATTGTCTTTATTATGAAACTCCAACTTTTGAAATTGTCAAATGTGCTTTGTAATTGGACCTCTTTTTCAAAGATTTATAATTTGATTGAAGAAAGTGTTTCTCTTAATATCCCCATAATTTGTTATTAAATCGTCTGTAAAAATGGAACAAGAGACAATAGAATTATTTTTCATTCACAAATACACCAATACTAACCAAATGGATCATATGCTAAATACAAGGATGCAAGAGCTACCTTTTGTAAATTTGGCACTTGGTATAGATCAAAGAATTGCTCCATCGAGAATATCCATGTTATAGGATCTTTATCTTAAAAACTCCTCATATTTATCTTTGGAATTAAGTTGTTCCTTGGTCCTAAGATGAAACCTCAATGATTCAAATATTGGAGAGATGAATTATCATGATTTTGGTATTCGATATTTCAGTTCTCCAAATGTGTTAAAATCTTCCCGATATGTGAATAAGGTTCAAAACTTTTGTTCTCCTTATTTTCAAGATTGCCTTGGGTCACAATATCACTTTTAAGGAGACTCTTATTTAGGCTATGTAAGAGAATGGTTTTAATGGAGTTTTTTAATAATTCCATATTTTGATCCATCAACTTTTCCATCTTATCTTCAACTTCCATATTTTGATCCATCCACTTTTCCATCTTGTGATCCATCAAATTTCCATTTTATCTGCAATTTCCATGTTAAGGATTTCTTGTGAATGTTCTAGATCAACATTTTTCAACATATTGGAACTCATGTCATTATCATGGTTACTCAATTGGGATACCCTATTATCTAATTATTCACATTCTTTAGGAGTCATAAATGAGTTCTTTGTAGGTTTATCAAGTGTAGAATTTTTCCCACGATGTTCTACTATGTGAGACAAAAATAATATCTACTTGGATTTATCCTCTATTTTTCTATTTACCACACCTTATGAATCACCTCAAACAAATATTATAATATAAAATTATGCAAGTTCCAAATTAAAATACCTTTTTAAAAACATTATTTGGAGACTCTCCAACAAAACAACCTTACACCTGATATAAATCTGAAATTTCTAAACCTATGAGTGTATAATTTCATTATATGGTAGCATGACATGTATTTTTTTGAATTCCATAGGTTTTACTAATTCTTATTTTCCAATAAAAAGTTATGGCAACTTTACAAAACTTGTTGTTTTTATCCCTTTCAAGTGAGTGAACTTGTATAAAATACCACATGTCCAAGTTTACAGATATACTTATGAAATTTTTATCTAAAATAATATGGTATGTACTCTACTCAATACATCTAATGGCACTCAATTTGGATCTTTCTATAATTAAATATGATTATTTTACCTAAAACACCTATTAGAGATTGGTTTTAAGACTAGTAAAAAAACCTAAATTCCACAACATGTATCTTCAAAAGTATAGTGAACCAGGATAGGAATTTTTACCACAATTATGTCACTTTGTCTTCACAAGTTTCTAAATATTTTACTATCTAAAATGTCCTGGAAAAAAAATTGTAGTGAAAAATTGAAGATGACTCGTTTGATATTGATTGCAACACCAATCAAAAACCCCAATTTCCACATCCTATATCTCTGAAAGTATAGTGAACCAAAACATAAAATTTTGATCATAGGTACTTTTTTATGTTTCCTTAGGATCCCAAACATTTCATGGTCTAAAAATTTCCATATAATGTTCATAGGGAAAATACCAATATGACTCATTTGAAGAGGCCAAACTAAGGATTCATATGCTCTAAACCAAATTGTATGCACCAAAATCCCAATTATCATATAAAGAGAAAGAGAAGTAACTCCACACCTTGATAATGTTGGATAATAAAGAATCAGAAGACTATTCAAGGGAACAACCTCCTTTTACAATATAAAAAATATACAAATATGAGACGATCTCTAAAACAAGATTTCCTTGGTATATATATGAAACAAAGGTTACAATCACAGTTAAAGGGTCTAACCAACCATTAAAATTCCTAGCTGAACAATAAGGAAAACACTAATATAACAATAGAAATTTGATAACTCAACATCTAGGGCTTAACAAAGAGTGACACCAAAAATACTTCAAATATGTATCCAGTAGGAAATATAAATGGAATACAAGTACAACCCTGTGATTCAAATATCAATAGTCAAAATTTCAAATTAATAATAAAAGGACACCGAGTAATAAAATATATTCCACCCACTCACTCTCCCATAATTTGAAAGAATACAAATACTTGATATTTTGTGCTTGAAAAATCTTAGTCAATTTGAATAAGTATTCCTTTTTCCTTGACACCCTCACTACCCTTCGTTTCCATGGAGATCAAGCTTTTATAAGGCATAAGAACCATCTTTCTCTCCAAGTTTCATTTCCTTACATATTTTAAAATAAAAATTGTTATTATTATCAATGTAGCATACCTATCCCCAATAATGGTGTTGGTTGTGGAGCCTGATTATATTCCTGATTCAGAAGTCTTTTGTTTTCATCTATTTTTATACCCCATGATGTATTTACACCCCAGAAGTATGTACACTGTGCAAAGGGGGGTTAGCCCCTCTACGAGGTCTGGGGGGCCTATCCTCCCAGCTAGGGGTTACGGGGGCAAGTGGGCCCCCGAAGGAATAATTGCCTTGTAAATGTATATTGTAATTTCATTGTAAATCTAGACCATTCATTATAAGGTCACAGATGTAATGGTAGAAATTATATTAGGGTTTTTTTCCCTAGAAGCTAACCCTCTGTTATGAGGGAAATGTATTGCAGCTATGCATTATGGCGAATATTGTATTCTAATATAGGAGACTCTGAGAGAAACATGGGGAAGTTACAATGGGTTTGTTGTAGGTTGTATCCCTTCATTTGTTGGATAATAATAAAGGAAGGACCTGGCAATTTCTATGGTGGATGCAAACCACACTAGGTGAACCATGTATATCTGTGTCTCTACTATATTGTGTATCTTCTATATTTTATTTCTGCATTTGTTTTATTTTATTTCTACACAGTCCTATTTTTCTAGCAACTGGTATCAGAGCGAAAGGTAACTTGCAAAAAATGAGGGGTCGTGGTTCGAGTGGGAGCAATGGTGGAAGATGGAAATGTTAGGGTCGAGAAATTTAACGACCAAAACTACCAGTTATGGAAGATGCAAATGCAATATTATTTATATCAGAAGGATCTATTCCTACCATTGGGAGGAGTAGCAAAGAAGCCGTCCGCCATGAAGGATGAAGAATGGGATATTCTTGATAGAAAGGCTCTAGGAACGATATGGCTGATCCTGGAAACATCGGTGGATTTCAATATTTCGAAAGAAAAGACAACGAAGGATTTGATGGATGCATTGGCTAAATTGTATGAAAAACCCTCGGTGTCCAATAAGGTATTTCTAATGAAGAGAATATTTAATATGAAGATGTCAGAAGGTGGGTCTATTGCAGATCATCTAGATGATTTTAATATGGTTACTAATCAACTAAGTTCTGTAAAAGTGAACTTTTATGATGAGGTCATGGCTCTTCTAATACTATGCTCATTGCCAAAAAGCTGGAATGGCTTGGTCATGGATGTAAGTAACTCTATCTCTGGTTCAAATACTTTAAAATTTGATGATGTTTTTGGTATTATCCTTAGTGAGGAAATGAGATGGAAAAGCACATGCGAGACATCAAGTAATGCGTTGAACATGGATAATAGGGTAAGACAAAAGGATAGAGGAAAGGGCTAAGGGAATTGCGAGAATTCTAGGAAAGGTAGATCCAAATCCGGACTTGAAAAGATAGAGTGATGGAATTGTGGGAAGAAAGAACATATGAAGAAAGACTATAGAGATCCAAAGAAAAAAAGAGATGGAGAACAAGAGAGAAATTAGGAAGCAAATGTAACAGGTGATGTGTTACAAGATGCTTTGATTATTTATGTAGATAATATTTATGAGTCTTGGGTAGTATATTTAGGGGCTTCATTTCATGCCACACCCCATGGGAAACATTTTCTATATTATGTTCAAGGTGATTTTGGACAAGTTCATTTGGGTGAGGATGCACCATGAAAAATTGTTGGAATGGGAAAGGTAAAAATAAAGAAACACGATGGAAACCAATGGTTGTTGAAATAAGTAAGACATGTTCCAGATTTAAGGAAAAATCTAATTTCAACAGGGCAGTTGG
>JZKD02S1733610.1:81100-110024 GCA_000966675.3 Picea glauca | reverse complement strand
TTACTGCTTACCCATGCTGATGAAAGCAGTAGGATTTGGCACGAAAGGTTCGAGCATTTAAATTTCAGATATATGCAACAACTTAGAAATAAAGGAATGGTTTATGGTCTACCTGACATCCACTTCTCCAAAGGAATTTGTGAGGGATGTGTTGTTGGAAAACACTCTTAACAGAAATTCAACAAAGGGAAGACTCAGAAGGATTCCTTTCCTTTAGATCTGATCCATAGTGACCTCATGGGCCCTTTTTCTGCATCCATCAATCAATAAAGAAAGGTATGTTCTCATTTTTGTTGATGATTTATCATGCTTCACATGGATTTTCTTTCTCAGGAAAAAATTAGAGGTCTTTCAACACCTCAAAGATTTCAAAGCCCTTGTTGAGACACAATCAGGAAATAAGATAAAAGTCCTATGAAAAAATAATGGGGGAGAGTATGTCAACCATAAGATACATACTATTTGTCATGAGTCTAGGATTCAATTGCAACACTCGGTTCCTTATACTCCGCAACAAAATGGAGTTGCTGAGTGGAAAAATAGATCTCTAAAAGAGATGCCATCTTTCATGCTACATGGAAAGTCACTTCAACAGAGATTATGGGCTGAAGCACTTAATTGTACAACCTACATCCAAAACATATCTCCCCGTAGATATTTCAAGGATAAGACCCCCTACGAGGCTTGGAGTGGCCTCAAACCAGACGTGACCCACTTTCGCATATTTGGTTCTCGTGCATGGGCCAGGATTCCCTCTTAGAAGAGGAAGGAACTTGATCCACAAAGCATAGAGTGTATCTTTGTTGGATACCCTAATGGTGTGAAGGGATAAAAACTCATTGATATCTCCTCAGACCAACTCATCATTGAGTGTAGTGTCCAATTCAAGAAAAGTATCTCGCATGTACCTTAGCAGCCACATGCAGACACTTTTGTTCTTCCACTTGTCAGAGATGATGAGCATGCACATGTTGACTTTTCTTCAGATGAGAGTTTCGATTCAGAGGATTTAGATGATTCATACACCGAGTTAGTAAAGTCAGATGCAGAGTTAGTGTATGCAGATGTAGTTGCAGAGCCAGAGCCAGAGTTGAGGCCCAAGTGGGCCAAGACTACTCTTTAGGATGCAGGGGATCTTGTTGGAGATCTAGCTGATAGTAGTGAGATTTGATTTGATTTCAAGGATCCTCCTCTTGCACTCACTTCCACTGAACTGATGCCACCCAGAAACATTTTTTTGGTTTAGTATTCAGATCGACAATCCTATGGCGAGGCTACTAGAAATCCCTTTTGGGAATCCACCATGCAGGAGGAGTAAAAACTCCCTCCTCAAGAACCAGACTAGGGATATGGTTCCCCTTCCTGTAGGAAGGAAACTTGTCAGGTGCATATGGGTCTATAGGACCAAGAGCACAACATATGGATAGGTTAGCAGAGACAAATATAGGCTAGATTCCAAAGGCTTTCAATAGATGTACGGTATTGACTATGATGAGACCTTCTTTCCAGTAGTGAATATGGATTCCATACATTTGGCACTTGCCATTGTAGCAACCAAAGGATGGGAAGTCCATCAAATGGACGTGAAGAATGCATTTCTTCATGGATATCTCTCTGAGGGTATCTATATGGAGCAACCCCAGGGATTAATGCAGTATTCATCTTTGGTCTGTCGACTGAAGAAGTCTGTTTATGGCCTCAAGCAAGCCTCGAGGGCATGGCATGCCAAGATGGACTCTTACCTGCTATCATAGAACTTTGTATGTTGTAAGTCAAACCCAAATGTGTACAAACTCAGGATGACTGATTCACTTCTACTCCTAGTTCTATATGTTGATGATTTGTTGATCATCGGTTGCTCGACTTCAGCGATTGTTTCAATCAAGACATTTTTGCATGACAGGTTCTTGATGATGGGCATGGTTCTACTACATTTATTTCTTAGATTCTATATCAACCAGGATGCATCATAAATAAAAATGTCTCAAGCCAAGTATGCATGAGATCTCCTTGAGATATTTCACATGACAGACTGCAAGTCTGCCTCGGCTCCTTTCCTATTAGGAGTCAAACTTGAGGATGACAGGGACACTCCACTGGTGGAAAACACACTATACAGATAGCTAGTGGGGATCTTGTTGTATCTCACACACTCTAGACCAAACCTATCCTATGAAATTGGAGCAGTCTCTAGGTTCATGCAGGAGACACGTGAGATACATTGGAAGGTTGCAAAGTGTATCCTTCGATACATATAGGGAACCATCACCTTTTGGATTCATTATGCAATAGACTCTACATTGGACCTCATTGGGTTCACTGATTCTGACTGGGATGGAGATAACGTTGATCGCAAGTCCACATCTGGTTACTCACTCAGTCTTGGTTTCAGGCCTATCTATTGGTTGAGCAAGAAGTTGAGGCAGAGTACATAGGGGTATTTAACATAACCATTCAAGCTATGTGGCTACAACTTTTTTTGACTGAGTTGGGCATTCAGTTTCACCGATCAATCGTCATCTGGTGTGACAACCAGAGTGCTCTAAAGTTCTACAGATATCTAGTTCAAATGTAGCGGATGAAGCACATCGATATCCACATGCACTACATCTGGGACTTAGTACACGAGGGGATCAACGACCTTCACTGAGAAAAATTTCCATTCTTTGCGCAATCATCTTGGAGTGAAGGACACAGTTGCCTAACAATTGTTAGTTCTTCTTTTACCATACATTGTACTTTGAGGGGGGGGGTTTCCCATGAGGTTTTCCCTCTTTCCTCATTTATTTCAGTGTATTTTTTGTATTTGGGTACCTAACATGGCCTCATTGTTGGAAACTATTCTTTATTTTCACCATAGTGATGTTCAGGGGGGTGTTGGAGATACTTCACACACACCTAGTAATTATTTTTCCTAAGGTTTTCCTTATGTTTACTAGTCATTATTCAGTCTCCTATACTCTAGGGAGAATATTCCTCTAGAATAATATTCCCTTCAGTTCACACTTCAGTTTGATCAGTTGAGTGGAGTCTAGATGCCACATTGGGATCATCGCCAACTAATGTGCATTGTCCTTGGGATCATCTCCAAACTAGCCCATTACTCATGATTCCTTGATCTCCTCCTCACATTACTCTATTTCAATCAGTTAACTAAAGACTGAGAGACAAGTTAACTCAGACTAGGTGGCAGTTAACTCCCATAAATTCCTTAGAGACTAGACTAGGTGTAAATTTACTCCCGTAACTATTGGTGTGTGTCCATATCACTTTATACCACCACTATGGTGCATTGGATTCTCCTCCAGTGTGTGTTAGTTGAGTTATACATAGTATGTCTTGTGTAAATGATCATTCATTCATTTGGTTAATGAGAATTCTTCCATTCTTTCTCTACTGCTTCTCTTTTCTCATATTTTCTCTGCAAACTATGTATGGCATTTTCTAGCTAGATCTATTCTATGCAAGTTGAACACATTTACAATATTTTCATAATTCAAACAAGCATTATTGATAACCAATGTGCCAATACCCATGGCGACATTTATTTGATGCATCCCTTCATTGGTTTCAAAATAC
This sequence comes from Picea glauca, assembly GCA_000966675.3. NCBI lineage: Eukaryota > Viridiplantae > Streptophyta > Pinopsida > Pinales > Pinaceae > Picea > Picea glauca. The sequence continues at coordinate 106,445 of JZKD02S1733610.1, read as the reverse complement.
CACATATATATGTCATGTATTACTCCATGGTGAGTTGGAAGGCCTAGTCAATGCCTCAACACATCATCCATACTCTTACTCATTACTTGTTCAATCATTTGTATACCTTCCTCTTTGACCCATACACAACACCAAGAATATAATCCTTTAGTGTTCTTTAGTGTCGGCAAAGAGGTTGTAGTCCAAACATCGATTATAAGTATGAAGACCATTGAGCACTTGTATAACATGATAACCCTTCCATATCCAACCACACCATTGTCTCACACATGGATAGCTCTATTAGCATCCACTTTTATAATAAGAGTATATCTCTTGACTACCTTTGTTACAAACTTATAACCAATATAACAGACATGCCATTAAATTTCACATATTTTTGTTTAATTTCAAGCATTAAATAATTTTTTTACATTCAAGGCCCTCTAACTTTACCACATCCAATGTATTTTCCTGCTCATAATACACATGCATTAAAATAATTATTTTTTTATAAAGGGAATGCTTAGCTCGATTCCCTTCACCATTTATGCATCATAAGTAACTGAATGCATACTTGCATGGTTGTTATAAAATTAATTGATGCTACCTGATCAACTAGCATCTCATAGAAGCTCGTAGGCTCCCTTCACCAACCTCTTGATCGACATTTTTACCAGCCTCATTTGTCTTTATATGAATGGTTGTCATATGCAGTAGAAACATCATCAACAACTTCAATCATTCTATAAACCTTTTGTGGATAAACAATCCAATGTTATCAATTTTCAATCATAATAACAACTTTATTTCATATATAACAAAAGACTACTCTTAGTCTATAATCATATCATTTGCATGTATAGGCATTCTCGCATGCACTAATGCATTTCTACACACATCGATCATTCATTCTTAGCATGCATACTAGTGCACATGCATTCTATCTTTCCTATGTGCATTCTACACCACTTCCAATATGCTCGTCAATGCATATTTATTTCATCTTTTCTGCTATAGGTGGTTTTCCTTGAATCTCTCTATATTTTTTCCACCACGTGTGCTCTCTATATTATCATATGTGCATTGTCATTCCCTGGCATGAATATTTTCCATCCAAGTCCCACTCGATCATATTGCAGTTCCAACCAATATGTCCTATTGGAAATTTACTCCACTTAGGCAATCATGTCCCAACTTTACCTTGCGGAATGTTCCAACACATTGGAATGATGTAGTTTATATAATCCCATATTATTAATGGCATAGTATCCTCCAATCAGTGTAAACATTCCCATTATGGAATTCCTTTCCATTACTTCTAGTTGTCCATTAGATTTTCTCAATTTTTGAATACTCCTCTTCACTTCATCGAGAAATTCCATGTGCAACCTTATTCTATCCATTCAAGACCAATCTGCTCCCATGGGATGTTGTATTTCTCCGTTGACACTTTAAGGTCATTGGACCTTCATTATTTTGTCCCTATAATTCCTTGCACCTATATCCCACTTCCACTATGCACTCTGATAAAAAAGTGGATTTCTTACTCTAGATACTTTTAGACAGAAGTAGCTAATGCATAGCTAGAAATTATTTTCATTTTCTTTCGACTATATAGTTTTTTATTGCACATATTATTTATGCAAAAGGGACAAAGTTTGCAAATATTTGCAACAATTTGGATTTTCCAACTGAGAAGTTGGTCGAAGTTAATCATTGTTGGGTCATTTTTCTTTAGTTGGGAGTCTTTCCTTTGCCCCCAGGTCGTTTCCTCTGATGATGAGTATCTAAACTCCCCCGAAGTCATTTTTTTCTGATGTTGAGTGTCTAAACTTACCCCAGTTTATTTTTCTCTATTGTCAGGTGTCTAAACTCACCCTAGGTTGTTTTTCTATGATGTTGTGTGCCTAAAATTGCCCTGGTTGCTACATTATCTAGTGACTTAATTCATCCATTAAACGTTCCTCTATATCTTGACATACTCATTTATCTCACTGGTAAATTAAACAGTTCCCACAGTTTGGGAATTTAGTTGGCATTGGTTTGGAAACCACAAACACTACAACACAAGCAACTAACAAACCAAACACAACTTGAATATTTTCTTGAGATTCATCAGGATCATCGATTCCTTGAAGGTGAAACTTTAAATCAGGAGAGATGGACATTCTGAATAGTCCATGTGCTTCACCATTATTATTATCGCATTTGGATTTCTTTTCCCAAGGTAATTCAGTATAATCCTTTACTTCCTAGTGTTTATATTTTGGTAGTTGTGAGAGGTATTATCCTCCATGTGTAACCTTGACAAGACTATAATATTCCGGGAAGCAAGAGAAACCCTAAAATCCTTGAACATAACCCTAAAAGACAAGTCGGCTAAAGAAAATAATTAATATTGAATTTCTAGCCTCTAGAAAGAGATGTCAACCCAGAAAACTAAGAAAGAGCAGTATAAATATAGGATGTCAGAGCTCATTTGGACACACACAACTCACAACTGTAGAAATTCAGTAAGTGCGCAAGTTTGAAGAGTAGTTGCAGCTACTACAACTTGTATTTTTGGTTTTAGGCTTGGACTTTCTCTTGGTTATGGTTTGGACTTCCTGCCTTATGCACTAGCTCAGGAGAGAGGTACGCTACATTGATTGGCTATTGGTTATAGGGTTTGATTCTAGAATTATTCTTTGTCAAGGTTAAGGTGCTTGGGGATGGCTTTGGCGTATGGTTGGTGACAATATTTCTATATTGTCTATGGTGAAACGAGCACCCCTATTTTTCTAATAAGTTATGGTCCCACACTATATTCAGATAGTCTAACTGTTGGAAGATATATTGGGAGGATTTTCTTAGTTATAGTTGCAATAGCATTCAATTTTTTTGCCGCATCAACGAAACCCTAACCCTCTTGTTGAGGCACCTTAAGTGAAGAGATTGACCTAATTTATGGATAGCCTAGTGCGACCTAACTTAGCGCACCTCCTAGTACTCTCAACAAGCTAAGATGTCAAGTTTGAGTTTTTGGTCAAAGTCAAAGGTTGACCAAGTCAAAGTCAAAGGTTGTCCAAGTCAAAGTAGTCATGACTTAATCTATGAAGTCAGAAAACAAATTAGAAGGGGATTCTAAATTTAGAGTATGGAAAACAAGGATTGACCTCATCCTTGCTAAGAATAAAGTGTTGGATATCGTGAAAGGAAAGATCGTGGAACTATAGTTTGAAGAAGGAAAAGAGAAGGAACCTTAGAACGTTGCAATTATGGATAATTTCAAGGACAATGACATCAATTCCATGAATATCACAATGGACTCTGTGAAATACCACTTGATACCCTACATCTCTCATCTTGACTCATCTAAGAAGATGTATGATTCCCTATCTAATCTCTTCTCAGTCAAAAACATTGGACAAGTAATGAGTCTGGAGAATGAGCTCATTTGGACACACACAACTCGCAACTGCAGAAATTCAGTAAGTGCGCAAGTTTGGAGAGTAGTTGCAGCTCTGGAGAGAGGTACACTACATTGATTGGCTATTGGTTCTAGGGTTTGCTTCTAGAATTATTCTCTTTGTCAAGGTTAAGGTGCTCGAGGGTGGCTTTGGCCTATGGTTGGGTGAAAATATTGCTATATTGTCTATGGTGAAACAAACACACCTATTTTTCTTACACTTAGTACATCCTCCATATGGGATTTCCATGAGAAGTAATTGGTACTGGTAAGAAAAAAATCACTTGGATAATCCATATTAAAATATGTGGATAATATGGATTCAAAATATGAAATGGGTAGTATGGATGAAAATATCTTGAAAAAAATTGGTTGTTTAAAAAAAATGGCATTGGAAACAGACTTCAGATGTGAAAGTTATGCCCTTTTGAAAAAGGCATAAACAGTAACCAAAAAACCACATGGAAAGTAGAAGTTGGTCCACATGGTGATGCTCCTCCTTATATAACTTTACCTATAAGTTCACTTTTACAAATAATTTACATGTAAAGTGACCCATTTTTATAGAATAAGTGGGAATCACTTTTACAAGGAAGGTATTTGTAAATTAAAGTTGCATGGAAAAAGTAACTAAAAAAATTATTAAAGCTATTTTATAGTGGTTCACTTTTATAATTTAAGTGAAATGCACTTCATAATGAATGCATGGAATTTTTCAAAAAGTAACAAAAATGAGACTTGAACTCAAGACCTCTTATTAAATAGAGCAACTTTTGACCAAGTGAATTAGTGAAAAACACATTATAATCTTAAGAAGCAAGACATGGGGTGTTGTTGTTGTTATTGGAGCTATGCCTCAAGGTATGTGCTTAAAAAAAATATTTTCACGTGTTCACACACAAAAAAATCGCTTCTTGAGAGCATATGCGAACAATAAAACATTTTCCACTCTATTTCTAATTTGTCGATATCGCACATAGTGTAGAGAAAAGAGCATACATAGACCAGAAAGAGTAGCAACCCATAAATAAGAATATAAAACCGAAATATTATCTCCGTAAAGAAATTTAAAAAGGGTGTATTCATGCTTTATACCTCCGGATTTGATTGAAATGGTTGTATCTTTAGCAAACAAAAACTTTTTCGAGTGAAGTGAAAATCATTTCTAATTGAAACAAGCGCTCTGGATGTAATGGAATGGTCCTCTCATCCTATAAATATACATAAATTGTAGAAACCATAAATGCATCAACACAACTTCAAGATCTCAATCTACAATGAGAGTGGGTCTTCAAACGCACTCTGATACCATGTTTGACAACACAAGGTATTCCAACAGAGGATGAACACATTTAGTAACCACTTACACAACTAGATCATAGATAAACACACCGATGTTTTTACATGGCAAAACCCTAATGGGGAAACATCCACAACCCTAGCCAATGTGTTGAGGTAATTTACTAATGCAAAATAAAAATATTACAAGAGAATTTCTCACAATTGATCATTGGCAAATGACCCTCCATGCTATTTAAATAGAGATCTTGGACCAATTGAGTGTTAATCCATGGATCAATGTAGTTGTTAAGATCGAGGAGAATATGAGTCGTCCGATCACTCTATGTATAGAACATATTGTCACTATCAGATTACAAATGGATATTAATGCATATTAAAGAAACACACTAAGAAACGCACTTTAACCTAATGACACATTAGACCAAGTTGATATTAACTAGCTCCTAAGTGTCTAAATACCTTAACAGTCTTAGGTTCCCTTGCAAGCTCATGGGAAATCCACCTGGTAAACCTATCATTGGCCACTAAGATGCATTTTCATGAGTTGCAGACAAGGAATTATTGGCATCGTAGGTCAAGCAATGTATGAATTTGAATGAGGTGGGAGGCTTAAACAAATCCATTGGTCCAACCTCAGCATAAACACCAAAAATATAGCATGCCCCTTGTACTAGTAAATCACACTCACTAGAAAGGACCTTCAAGATGCCTATGATAACTTCTATGTTTCAAACAATTTCAAAATTGGAGTGTTATTTTGGATCCCTAATTGCAAGGTCCTAATATTATCTAACATTTTTTGTAACTTTTGTGTGCAAAGAGTGAGGTAACAATATCAAATGATCATATCATATTATAATAAACACCTTTCAACGACTGGTGTTTTTCCTTGACACAAACATGCTTTGACGATGGGAAAAATGCTCATTGCCTTTGTACATAAAGGAAAAAACCTATGGAAATGGTCCTAGCCCATCACCAAAGGTATCATTTGGAAATGGTCATCACCTATTGTCATTGGTCCCAAGGAAACAATACCTATGGTGACAGTCTTGTCCAGTTTCCAAAGGCTTCATTTAGTGATGGTCGTAGACCTTTTCCATTTGTTCCCAATGGAATATGCTTTTGGTGACAATCCTTAAATGTCACCGTAATTCTCCTTTAGCAATGGTTAGGGGTTTTCACTAAATCATAAGGACATTGGTGATGGGAAGAGACCATTTCCAATGTCTCTTTTTTATAATGACCATCATTGACCATAATTCTAGGGTATCAATGGCAACAATCACAACACTGCAAATTCCAAAAACATTCAACCGCCATTGTTTTGGTGGCAGTTAGTTTTTGACGAATTAGACCCATGTATCAATCACCATTGCATCTATGGAAACTATCTTGTTATCATTTCTAATTCCATGAATGGTGTAGCGATCTCTCCTGAGTGCGACATGTCATAACTTTGATTTCAACCATGATGTTGAGTTATATAAGTTGCCAACGTTATTGCCACATGGCACCGTGTGTCACAAAATTCCCATGAATTTTATCTATACACTCTTACATAAATTTTCCGCATCTTTTTCCTCCTCTCAACGATATTGATCATATTTTCATTGTATGGAATTACTATGTTATTTTCCATTCTTCGACTCTTGAACATTATGCTCATTCAAGTTGTGATTTAAATTTGTAATACACTTCACTTTGTAATTTGTAGAATAGGTATGTATAGATTAATAGAGGTTGGAAAGCCTTTTTTGTCTTGAGAAAAACAACTATGGAAAATTATATTTATGGTTCTCGAAAAAAGGATATTCCTCTCTGAAATGATTCTTACTCGAGTGATCTAATATCACTATAAAGTTTGGGGTTATAGAATTTCCAGAGAAGTACAAATAGATAAGTGTTTTATAATTAGTGATCTTAAAATTAGAAACAATACACCTTATCTAATGATTCTTTTGGATTTTGGGAGTTAGGGTCCTAACCTTCATTCATTATTATTATGTTAGTTAAAGTTAGCTCACCCTAGAGTATAGGATACAACATGCCCTCTTTCTCTCATATTTACAAATAGAGGAGATTCGTTTGAATGGGAATCTTATATTGTGCATTTTGATTTTTTGTAATTGGAGTTTGTGCACATTCACTTGTTCTATGCATAGTATTATTGAAATTGATGTTAAGTAGTACTTACTAGTTCATTTGACACATGACACTTGGTATTAGAGTAGACGATTCTTAATTTGTTAGCTCACAAAAGTCACCTTACCATTTTTGCTACAATTTTTTTTTATGATATTTGAATTTCATGAGACTTGTGGGATTGGAAGGAGGATAGAGCAATATATCCTTGATAAAAAATTTAAAGCCTAATTCACTATAATTTTGGATTTACAAGGTATGCAAATGAAAGTTTTTTTCTAGTTTTCAAACTAGTCTCAAATGTGTTTTTGGTAAAACAACTATATCTAAAGCATGCTAATAATCAACATGAAATGCAACTAAACCATTCATTACAACAACATATAAGTTATTCTCATTTACACGGAGTTCACACACAATAATAACACATGTAAATAACTCAACAACAAGATAAACACTTATCTTTAAATAAGAATCGTGCAACCAAATACTTGGGACGAACGTTCCACCCAACCATATACTAACTGTTCCAAATCTCAAAAGTCATTCACCCTCGATCTGAGGCTAATAATCCACAAAAGAGGGTGGTCTCTCACATTCCACTCGCAGCTCATAAAATTCATAACCCAACTGATATTCTCCTACAACTATCCCGATTTTTCTACCATCTCTCTTCCTCCTGACCTGCCCAACCCAAGGAATGCAACATTTTTTTATCAGGGATAACCCAAGGGATGTGCCATATGTTTATCAGGGATGAACTAAGGGATGTACCATCCATTTATCAGGGTTAACCCAAGGAATGTGTCATTCGTTTATCAGGGTCTCTCTGGTGCAAGTAACTGGGAACTCAAGGGAACTTGCTGCTAGGAAAACTATCAACAAACCAACAACAAACACTTGTTGTTTTAGTGAAAATCATACATAAGTTCACTCTTCAGGCCTAAAAACTTGTCTCTTCAGTTCTCCAGCTTCAATTACCTCCAGTTACACTCCAATTATGCTCCAAAGTTCTCCCTCCATGACTGTACCTGATCCAATCTCTTTTCTATAGTCTCCCCTCTTTTTTCCATGCACAAAACTTGATGTCTCTAAAAAAAATTGTCCCATTCCATACAAATTTCCTCTATTGTGGCTTTCCTTTCTTGACTCACACTCTTCCCCAATTTTATTGTACTCAACCCCCATGTGCCCAATAACTCTAGGATGTGACCACTCACACCCACCATCTTACATGTATTCAATGATTGGCTTTGGGAACACTCAATCAGAAATGGGAAGGTTTGTATACGATACACATGTTTAGGAAAAATGGGTTAAATTAATATACATGGGTATTTTCCCCTTTGACCCCCTCTTGGCCATTATCCTAGACACTTCCCCCTCTTGTGGATTAATTCATCCCCCATCTCTTGTCCATGTCTCCTTTAGCAATTGGTATCACATTTTATTATTAAAACATTGAAATACAATTTACATATTACATCGCTTGGTAGTAGCTACATATTATATCCACATAAGCATTAATTAAACTGGGGATTATAATGGGGATGTTACATTCCCCCTCCCCTATAGGGAATATATATATATTGGCATAGAGTGCATCGACGAAAATGCAAAATTGTAGGGGAGGGGGAATGTAACATCCCCATTATAATCCCCAATTTAATTAATGCTTATGTGGATATAATATGTAGCTTCTACCAAGCAATGTAATACAATTTGTATTACATCGCTTGGTAGTAGCTACATATTATATCCACATAAGCATTAATTAAACTGGGGATTATAGTGGGGATGTTACATTCCCCCTCCCCTACAATTTTGCATTTTCGTCGGTGCACTCTATGCCAATATATATATAATTTAACAGGTCCAACAACAATTCCAACCATCAATATCATGTTCCTCTCGACTTGCCGACCCAAGGAATGCACCATTCATTTATCAGGGTTGACCCAATCGATGTACCATATGTTTATCAAGGTTAACCCAAGGAACAAGCCATTCATTTATCAAGGTCCCCAACACAGTTGGCTATGACTCTGAGATGTGGTTCTAGAACTCTAGCTTTCTAAAATGGAGTCTTGCATTTTTCCTTCTTCAAAGTTGTCAAAAAATTGTGGGTATTCTTCTTACATGTTTTCTTGATTCTCCCATGTAGCTTATTTAGGACTGTAGCAGGTCCATTGAACCTTTACCATCCCTATGGATTTGTTCCTGAGCACTTTGACTTTCTGGTCCAGGATACGTACTGGTTCTACCCGGAAACCCCCTTCATGCTCCACCTGGATCACATTCCAATCAATTATATGGTTAGGATCAAGTACATGTTTCATCAACAATGACACATGAAATACAATATGTACTCTCGTGGATGCAGGAAAAGCTAACATGTATGCAAACGACCCTATTTTTCTTAATATTTCAAAAGGCCCACAATATACCGCTGCCAACTTCAAGCAACTTCCTAATCTTAGCGAACTTCTCTTTGCCTTCACTTTCAAAAACACATGTTCACCTACTTTAAAATCTATGAAAAATGTGTTCTTGCCTGCATAACTTTAATGCTTATCTTGGGTAGCATTTCAATTCTTCTTTATCTTTTCCATATGCTCTTCCATTTTTTTTAACAATTCTGGCCCAACCATTGCTCTGTCTGTTGGATTATCCCAACTCACCGGAGCTTTACATTTTCTGCCATACAATGCTTCAAATGGACTCATCTTCAATTAGGCCTGATACCTATTATTGTAGGCAAATTCAACTAATGAATATAATCTTCCCACTTTGATGGTTGATCCATCACATACATTCTAAGCATATCTTCAATTATCATGTTAGTCCTTTATGTTTTCCCATCTGACTCTGGATGATACGTTGTACTAATATTTAGATTTGTTCCAAATCCTTTGACCAAACCTTTCCAAAAATTCGAAGTAAAATTTGAATCTCTATCTGAAACTATTGTCTTAGGCACTCCATGTAACCTAGCAACTTCCTTTATGAAAATATCTACAATTTTTTATGTCGCATGTGTAGTCTTTACTGGAATAAAATGTGTTTCTTTAGTCAATTTATCCACCACTACCATGATGGAATCATGTTGCTTCATTTTTCTGGGCGACCTAGTAATAAAATCAATGGTAACTACTTCCCACTTCCATTCCGGAATGGGAAATGGCTATAGAAAACCTATTGGGTGTCCATGATCGGTCTTCACCTTTTGGCACTATAGACATCTGGCTATGTAATTAGCCACGTATTTCTTCATTCCCAGCCAAAAGTATTGGCTTCTCACAACTGCAATTGTCTTCTGATATCCTAGGTTTCTGACATATGGCACATTGTGCATTTCTTTCATAACTACACTTTTCATATCATTGGAATTTGACACATATACTTTTCCCTTGTACATGGGAATTCCATCTTCTTTGAGCTCATAAAAATTAAATTTCTGCTGAAAATTACCTTGTTGTAATGTTTCTTTTATTTTCACATATTGTTGATCTGAATTCATTGTTGCAATAATTTGATATTTCAAATTTGTCTTGTACATGTTGATGGTTTCCACATGCACTTCATGAGATCTCCTATTGAGTGCATCAACTACTTGATTTTCTTTTCCTTTTATATGATTAATTTCGAAGTCATATTCACTCAAAAATTCCAGCCATCTAGTTTGTCTAACATTTAGTGTTGGTTGTCCAAACAAATGCTTCATACCACAATGGTATGTCCTTTGCTTGAATTTCTTACCCATAAGGTAATGCCTCCATATTTTTAATGCATTTACAATCGCTGCTAACTCCAAGTCATGTGTACAATAATTCCTCTCATGCTCTTTTAATTTTCTGGACTCATAGCATACCACATGGTCCCTTTGATTGAGAACTCCACCAAGTCCTTCTTTGCATGCATCAGTGCACACAAAAAAATATTCATTTGGATCTGCAATCTTCAATATCGGTGCACTTGTCAATATTTCCTTCAACTGTTGAAAATTATTCACACTTGGAAGTCCTTTCGAATTTCACTCCCTTCTTTTTCATAGAAGTGATTGGACTTGCAATTCTTGAAAACTCTTTTGTGAATCTTCGGTAATAACTAGAAAGACCCATGAATGATATAACCTATGTCATATTCTTTGGCATTGACCATCCTCTAATGGCCTCTATCTTCTCAGGGTCAATTGCCATCCCTGCTACTGAAATTTTATGCCCCAAGTAGTGAATATGTTTTTGGTAAAAGATACACTTACTTAGCTTATCATACAATTTATGCTCTCTTAAAACTTGCAACGCCATTCTTAAATGTTTCTCATGTTCCTCTAATGGTTTAGAATATACAAGGATATCATCTAAGAATACAATCACAAACTTTTCTAGGTACTCCCCGAACACTCCATTCATCATGCACATAAAAATTGTTGGAGCATTTGATTGCCCAAATGACACTATCGTGGATTCATAATTCCCATATCTTGTTCAAAATGTTGTCTTGTTGATGTATTCTTCCTTTATTCTTACTTGATGATAACCTGATCTCCATTCAATCTTCGAAAAGATTCTTTCACCTTTCAGTTGATCAAACAAATCATCAATTCTTGGAAAATGATACTTATTCTTTATGGTAACCTTATTAAGATGCATGAAATAAATACACAGCCTTAAGGTTCCATCCTTTTTCTTCACAAAAAGAACCGGGGCTCCCCAAGGTGATACACTTGGGCGTATATGGCGTATATACACCTTCTTCAAAATTTCTTCAAGCTGCATCTGCAACTCTTTTAGTTCTGGTGTGCCCATTCTGTAAGGTGTCTTAAACACTGGGGTAACTCCTGGCACCAAATCGATAGAGAAATCAATGTCTCTTTTTGGTGGTAGTCCTAGAATTTCTCTAAAAACATCTTCAAAATCCCTCAAAATTGGATGGTCTTCAATGCTTACCACTTTGTCTTTGGTTTCCTCCTCCATATAGGTTGTAGACATCTAACATCCTTTCCTTAAGTTCATACATATGCCTTGCTCTCCTTATGGTTTCCTCCAAGGTTTTGGGGTTATCATATTGAATTTGATCATTGTAGAAAGAGTGTAACCCTCTTAGAAACCTTTGGATTTTTACTTTCTCATCCTTGATGAAGTCAACATACTTCAACAATTCAAAGAACCGCTTCTCACATTCCTCCATTGTCATGGTTCCCAACTTGAGTTCAAAGAACTCTTTCATCTTTCTTTCATATTAATGTTCGGACAAATAATTCTAATGGAAATATATCTTGAACTACCTTCGTGAGATTCTTTTCTCATCAAGGTTCTTGGCTTGCTTAAGTTGATCCCATCACATGGTTTCCTTTCCTTGCAAGTGGTAGGTGGAAATTCTAGCTTCTGCCCGGGATGGGTGATCATGTAGCTAGAAATATTTCTTCATTTCCAACATCCAGGCCTCAACATATTCTCCTTTCTTATGTTCACCATTGAAATTTGGTGGCTTAATATTCTTGAGTTCATCCTATAATATGTTTGCCTTGGGTCTTCTCCTTTGCCTCCGAACAGGAGACACACTTGGCCTGCTCCCTGAACCTGAAATTGCATGAGTTATTTTGGTGGAGTTCCTTGGAGAATGATGGCGTCTACTCATTCTTCTTGACTGCCTATCACTCCCACAATCATCTCTTTTTCTCTAGCACTAGCTACTTGCTTGGTGCCAGAGTCTTTGTTAACTTGTTTCTATAGAATATTTAGGCTTTGAAGTATCTCTTCTTGAGCCTTCATGATCCTCTCATTATCGACCCTATAGCTTTGCACTTATTTTTGTGGGATTCTTATAGTTACAGTCCCCTGCCTATCTCTTCTCCCATTAGACACAGTCTCAACATTACCCATGTTGATATGTAGACCTCCAATTTCTTCTTCATGGATGTAAAACCCTTGAGCATCCTCAATGTCTCTAGTTCTCATGTAGGAACTAAAGTCTACTTTTTTGTATCTCTATTTTTACAAGAATGTACATGCAATAGTTGTTGTTAGAATTAAGCATATTGTAAAATATTTATCAATTAGATTACAGGTCATTCTTCATTTAAATATTTACTACTCCCAAGTAGGATTCATTAAATGCATTCATTTTTTAAACAACTTTCTAATGGTTGTCCCCATGCCTCAATTTGAGTTTTGAGCAAATAGTTATGGTGGAAAAATAGTGAAGGAACAATCATTAGCACATGCAACATAGTAGCAACACTCAACAACCAGCTGATCATTGCTTGATTATATCTCCATCGTTGATCTATCTTAATGGATTCATCATGGAACTAGTCATATATATTCTTCATACCTTCCATGAACCCGCTACCAACACTTAGTTTCTTTTTCCTTCATGGACTCATGGACGCATAATATTGTAACCTTCCTTTCATAAGTCCATTCAAAAAGTCTCAACACTTAACCATTTTTCCATCTACACAGACTCATAATCTTGTATCCTTTCTTTCATAAGTCCATCTGAGAAGTCTCAACACTTAACCATTTTTCCATCTATGTGGACTCGCAAAATCATAATCGTGTATCCTTCCTTTCATAAGTCCTTCCGAGAAGTCTCAACACTTAACCATTTTTCCATCTACACGGACTCATGGACTCATAATCTTGTATCCTTCCTTTCATAAGTTCGTCTGAGAAGTCTCAACGCTTAACACTTACACAAATTCTAAGATCTTACCGTGGTTTCGTGGGACTGAAAATTTTCCTATCACCTGCCAATTGTCATAATGTCCAACATGTACCTGCCACAATAGAAGTACACATCTTTCTTCTACCATGTAAGCTAACATGTGGCCTCCACAGCATGTCGATGTCATCGTATGGAAAAATACCCAAAATTTTCCGATTTGCTTATTTTTGAAATTTCTAAAGAGGTTCAATTATTCACATTACCCATGAAATTTATCTTAATTTTATCGCAGTAATTTAATAAAACAAGTTGCAGACATACTCCAAAATTAATTCTCTGCAAATTTCTGCTTCAACATTCTTCTAACTCGGCCCATCCAGGCTCAGTGTTGCAAAATGGGCTCTAATACCACTTTTTAACATACCCAACACCCAATATGGGCCATGCCACATAAAAACTCTCTTTATTACGACTCTGATGCCATAATTTAATCATTCCCCAACCCAGCCAAGGGACATTACAGTGCAGAATACATATGAAAATGAAATTTTTCTAACTGAAGTAATTGTTTTACTGTTAGCCAATTTACTATAGCTTACATCTACACATTTAAAATAGATTTAGATATTGTCTATATCCATAAACCAGATCCATCTAAAGCATGCTAATAATCAACATGAAATGAAACTAAACCATTAATTACAATAGCATATAAGTCATTCTCATTTACGAAGAGTTCATGCACAACAATAACACATGTAAATAACTCAACAACAAGATACAACACTTATCTTTAAACAAGAATCATGCAACTAGATTCTTGGGATAGACGTTCCACCCAACCATATATTGATTGTTCCAAATCTCAATAGTCGGTCACCCCCATGCCGAGGCTAGTAATCCACAAAAGAGGGTGGTCCCTCATAGTCCACTCGTAACTCATAAAATTCATAACCCAACTGATATTATCCTATATCTATCCCGATTTTTCTACCAACACTCTTCCTCCTGACCATCCCAACCCAAGGAATGCACCATTGGGATAACCCAAGTGATGTACCATCCATTTATCAGGGATAAACCAAGGGATGTACCATCTATTTATCAAGGTTAACCCAAGGAATGTGCCACTCATTTATCAGGGTCTCTCTGGCGCAGTTAATTGGGAATATCTCAGTTGGGAACTCAAGGGAACTTACTACTAGGAAAACTATGAATAAATCAAGAAAAAACACTTGTTGTTTTAGTGCAACTCACACAAGAGTTCACTCTTCAGGCCTGAAAACCTGACTCTTCATGTCTCCATATCCAATTCGCTCCATTTACGATCCAGAGTTCAAGCTCCATGGCTTCACCCGCTCCAATCTATCTTTTCTGGTCTCCCCTCTTTTTTCCATGCACAAAACTTGATGTCTATAAAAACTGATGTCCCAATCCATACGGATTTCCTCTCTTGTGGCTTGCCTTTCTTGACTCACACTCTTCCCCAAGTTGATTTTACACAATCCACATGTGCCCAATAACTCTGGGATGTGACCACTCACACCCACCCTCTTACATGTATTCAATGATTGGCTTTGGGAACACTCAATGAGAAACGGGAAAGTTTGTATGTGATACACAAATTTAGGAAAAATGGGTTAAATTAATATACATGGGTATTTCCCCCTTTGACCCTCTTTTGGCCATTATCCTAGACACTTCCCCCTCTTGTGGATTAATTCAGACCCCATCTCTTGTCCATGTCCCCTTTATAAGTTGGCATCACATTGTATTATTAAAACATTGAAACACAATTCACATATTACATTGCTTGGTCGTATCCACATATTAAGCATTAATTAAACTGGGGATTATAATGGGGATGTTACATATGACATTGATGAGAATACATACCAAGACATCGTTGGGCTAAAATTTCAAACTTAGTGGTGCATAAATTTTAGAGTTACATTATTTGCAAAGTCAACATGCAAGACAACTCCTAAATAAGGGCTTAAAAATGCATGTTAACTGGAAACTTTCATAATTTTTGATAAGGAGATAAGTTTGATTTGATTCAAAAAGTATGGTAAAGATGTAGATTTTAAACTTGTACAATATTTTATGCAAATAGATTTTCAATAAAAGAACAGAAAAGATACAATGACAAATACACACATTACATAGAGATTTTTCCCCTGGAAACCCAAACCGGGAAAACCAACATATTCTATATCCATTCATAGTGATACATTGTTTACAATACAATATACATATAGGAGACAACATCATCCAAATCCCTAACCCAATGACCTGGATTAGTCAATAAACCTAATTCCTTAACCTGAAATAGAAAACCATCGACAAAAACCATGTGCTGAAAAACTGCCCAACAATGGACATGAAAATCAAGGTAAAAATGTGACATGTTTCCCAAGGAAAAAAATATCTCAAGGGAACTACCCCTGAACCACCGCATAGGGGGGATATCGCCCCCCTCAAACCCACCCCCCATGCAAGCGTGCTCGACAAGGAATATAACACATACCCAACATTCTCCCACTTCTTGTTTTCTTTGCATATAGGGGGTTACACAGTCAACAATGTAAGGCAACAATGCCCATGGATCCTCTACACAAAGAGAACTTCTCAGTACTCATGGATTTTTTTAATGAATCTACAACATTCTTCAAAGTGTCCACCTTCATCAACAACACTTTCTTTTCTTCAACTAGGTCTCTCACAAAGTGATATTGAATATCAATATGCTTTGTCTTTGAATGATAATCCAGGTTCTTTGCCATAAATATTGCACTCTGACTATTACAGTATATCCTTACAACTTGCTATACCAACCCAATACTTTAACACAATCTTTGTAACCATATTGCTTCCTTACTTGCATGAGTGGTTTCCATGTATTCAACTTTTGTAGTTGAAAGTGCCACTACTTCCTGTTTTTTTCTCCTCCCACTGATTTCTCCTCCAAAAAGGTTAAACACATACCTGCTTGTAGATCTCCTACGATACATATCTCCAGCCCAGTCTACATCTACAAAACCATGTATGTCCAACAATCTGTCCAATCTTGGTCTTCCTTGGTAGCACAATCCATAGATAGCAGTTCCATGCAAATACCTGAAAACCCTTTTTATTGTTGTCCAATTCTCCATCCCTGGTTTTGAAATATACCTACTCAAAACTCCCACTGCATGTGCAATGTCCAGTCTAGTACAGACCAGTGCATACATCAAACTTCCAACTGCACTCGCATATGGAACACGAAGCATGTCCTCCTCATATTTTTGTGTCTTGGGACACTGATCCACATATAACTTTACACCAACAGGAATAGGGACCTTGACCGGTTTACATTCCTGCATATTAAACCTCTGCAATATTGTCTCGACATATTTTCTTTGATTTAACCAAGGTTTCCTCTTTTTCTGATCTCTTTTAATTTCCATGCCCAAAATGAAATTTGAAGCACCGAGATCCTTCATGTCAAACTTAGAGGACAACTGAGTTTTCACATCCTGGATAATCTCTTTGTTGTTTCCTATCAGCAACATGTCATCCACATACAAGACCAAATAAATCAAATGATCACCAATTAATTTAAAATACACACAATGATCCTCTTTGCTTCTTGTGAAGCCAAGTCCCAGCATATAAGTATCAAATTTTTTATACCACATCCTTGGTGATTGTTTTAAACCATACATGGACTTTTTCAACTTGCATACCATCTCCTTCTTTCCCTTCACATCAAATCCTTCCGGCTGCTTCATATAGGTTTCTTCTTCCAGATCCCCATGTAGGAATGTTGTCTTCACATCCATTTGTTCTACTTCAAAATCAAATGTAGCAACAAAAAATAACAGATATCTTATAGAAGTTAACTTGGAAACAAGAGAAAAAATCTCACCAAAATTAATTCCCTCAACCTGGGAATAACCCTTTGCTACTAACCGAGCTTTGTATTTCTCCACTTTTCCTTCTGCAATCAACTTCTTTTTAAATACCCATTTGTTGCCAATGAGATTTCTTCCAGTCGACAACTCCACTAGATTTCAAGCCTCATTCTTATCCAAGGCTTCCATTTCTTCATCCATGGCCCTTTTCCAAATATTTTCATCCTCTAAATCCACTGCCGCCCTGACAGTTCTAGGATCATCATTGGTAATAGACAAAACAAAATTTGAACGGAAATGATATGGAGTATACCTTTTCGATATCCTTCTTTCTCGAACTAATCTCCTCAATACTATAGTATGAGGATCTTCTTCTTCTTATTCTTGTTCTTCTGTAGAGTTTGATTCATCGTCCTTTAAATCAAACTCTATTTTCTTTGGTTCTTACTTACTTGGTAGGAATTCATGTTTAATAACATCCTTCATTTCTTTAAATACCACATCTCAGCTATACACAACCTTCTTAGTTTCTAGGTTCCAAAGATTATAACATTTGAGACCATCTTTATACCCAATAAAGATACACTTTGCATCCTTCTTATCTAGCTTAGTCATGTTTTCCTTTGGAACATAAACATAGGCCTCACAACCAAATACCTTGAGATGTATGAGAGAAGGTTTCTTACCAGTCCATACCTGTTGTGGAGTCTTGTCATCTAGCGTTGATGTGGGTGATCTGTTGACTAGGTAACATGTAGTACCCACTACCTCTACCCATAATTATTTCCCTAAATCCACACCACTGAGCATGCACCTTGCTTTTTCCATCAACGTCCTGTTCATCCTTTCTTCAACCCCATTTTGTTGAGGTGTATATGGAGTATTCTTTTGCCTTTCTATACTGCACTTCTTACAGAATTATTCAAATTCATTCCCGCAGAATTCTCCACCATTATCTGTCCTCAACACCTTAATTCTTTTCTTTTTTTTACTCTCAAAAAGAGCCTTAAACTCTTTAAACATGTCAAAGACTTCATATTTATTCCTGAGGAAATATATCCAAGTATTCCTCGAGAAGTCGTCTATAAATGAGACATAGTACAAATATTTTCTCAATGATGGAACCGACACAGGTCCAAACACTTCACTATGAACTAGTAGTGAAATTCCTTCTGCCCTCATTGCACTAGAGGGGAATCTTACCTGATTCTGCATCCCATATACACAATGTTCATAGAAATCAAAATCTAGAGAGCAGTTAGACATACCTTCAACCATACCTTTACTGTGTAGTAGTCGAAGACCCTTCTCTATGATATGCCTCAATCTTTGATGCCACAACATAACCTTTTTCTCCAGAGACTGTAGGAGTTCTTTCTTCTTCAACTCCAATATTAGGAACAATGGAACTATTACACCCATCACTAATATTGCTTCCTTGCATTTTGTACAAAGTTCCAAACTGAACACCCTTCAACAACACCATTTCTCCTCGAACCATCCTGCAGTTTTCCTTTTCAAATATTGTTTTTACCCCTGCATCGCCCATTTTGCTTATATAAATCAAATTTCTGGCCAATATTGGGATGTGTATAACATCATGTATTTTTCTAATCCTTCCATATATGAGCCTCAATTTGACTTTTCCTTGACGTATGATTCAGGTTGTCGAGTCATCACCTAGGAAAACATTACCTCCATCATACCTTTCATGTTCATAGAACCACTCCCTGTGGGGATTCATATGAAAGGATGCACCTGAGTCAACCAACCATGCGTCATGATATACATGTGTGCTTGAAGAAGCCAAGTACACATCCCCTCCTTCTTCCTTGGAGGTATTTTCTTCTCTAGAAGGATATTCTTCAGATCCCTTCTTTTTCTCAACTTTGGATCTACATTGCTTCTTGTAGTGCCCTTATTTTCCACATCTCCAACATACCTTTACAAAATTTTCGGGAGACTTATATCTTCCCTTAGACGTAGATCTCCTACTTGAGGACTTAGATATATTTCTTTCCCAGGAGCGTCCTCTTGCAAATAATGCATTTGTGCTTTGTCCTTCCATGTTCTTCCATCTCATTTCCTCCGACAACAAGGATGAGACCACTTCATCAAAATTCAAGGCAATTGTATTACTACTTATGGCCACAACCAGACTATCCCAAGATTCTGGTAAACAACACAGTAAATTGACACACTTATCTTCATCTGAAATTTTAATCTCAACAGATACTAATTGACTTACCACAATATTTAAACCATTCAAATTCTTTGCCACCGAGTTTGCATCTCTCATCCTCAGGGTATACAACTTCTTTCTCATGAATAATTTATTTACTAGGGACTTAGACTGATACAAATTCCCCAACTTATCCAATAAATCTTTGGCAGTAGCTTCCTCTAACACATTCAGTAATATTGAATCTGAGAGACACAGTCGGATTTTTTTCTTCGCCCTCTGATCCAAATTTTTCCAGTCATCTATTAAAGTTCCTATAGGTGCAGTACCTGGATCCACTGCGATCCAATGATCTATTTCCACCAATAGATCTTCCATCTTGTGCTTCCACAACTTAAAACTTTGCCCATTAAACTTCTCGATCTCCATTTTTGAACTGTTTGCCATTTTTTTTCACCTGAAAAATCAATACCACAGATCTCCCATTGTAACAAGGCTTATCATAGTCCCGAGCGAAACCCTTGACCACAAAGGCATCCCCTTGAAGCCAACAAAGCTCTCATACCAAATGTATATTTTAACCTTGTACAATATTTTACTACAAACATATTTTCAATAAAAGAACATAAATATACAATGGAAAATACACACATTACACAGATATTTTTCCCCTAGAAACCCAAACTGGGAAAACCAACATATTCCATATTCATTCATAGTGATACATTGTTTACAATACAATATACATGTAGGAGACAACGAAATCCAAAAACCTAACCCAATGACCTGGATTAGTCAACAACCCTAATTCCTTAACCAAAAATAGAAAACCGTCGAAAAAAACCATGTGCCAAAAAACCGCCCAACAATGGACACAAAAATCGAGGCGACACGAAAAAACGAGGAAAAAATGCGACATGTTTCCCGAGGCAATTTTTTTTTCTCAGGGGCGCTTCCCCTAAACCCCTGTGACCCCTCACATGCCCGACGCAACATAGCAGACACTAGATCTAGTCGTGCAAATAATATAACACATACCCAACAAAGATAAAATAGAGTATAATTTTGGGTAAATATAAAATTTCTCCCACATGGAAAGGGATAATGGAAAAAATGTCATGTTGGTTAAACCTTTGAAGAGATCATCCATAACTCAAGAAAAAAGTGAAGACTTAAAGAACAAGTTATCTAATTTGAAGAGCCAAGTTAAGGACATGAATAATATAATGTTGAAAAGTTTTAAGTTTATATGTTTTCAAGAAACCAACAAAAAGGAAATGGAAAATTGAAAGATAGTATCAAATAGAAGACAAAAATATTGCGGAAATCCATGCAATCCATGCTCATGCATGCCCTAGATGTGAGGTTTCCTAAAAGTGATAATGTGACCGAATGATCTCAAGAAAATAAAGATCCAAAAATTCAAGTTGAACAACCTCCCACCAATAATCATATTCCATGAGGATTTAACTTTAATATTGGAGTTAATCATGGATAGGATCCTAATGGTATCCACTTTTCTTGAGGTTGAATTAAGAAAGTTTGATGGAACAAATGTCTTTACAAGAGTGAATTGAATAAAGAAATACTTTGAATTGCATAAGATTACTGATGATAAGGAAATAATTTTCTTAGAAACTCTGTGTTTTGGGAGAAAACAATATCAATGGGTAGTTAAAAGGAACCCTCATTTTTATAATTGTACATGGGGTTTATTTACAAGGGACCTGGAAGCACAATATGGTCATGTTTGGGAACAAGACTACTTTAATCAATTGACAAGAATTATTCACTTAAATTCTATTGAGGATTATAATTCAAAATTTGATGCAGGAGCATCGCTCCACCTCAGTGGTGCGCCAACATTCCAGCACATCATCATGCATTTCAAGAGAAAGGGAGGCATTCAACCTCTCACAATTTTAAATATGAAATCAGATCCCATGGGGATTTGCGTTGTAAGCATTTTAATGCTAGGCCATGCCTTTGTACAGGTAGTGGTTGAGGTTTCCTTAAATGGTTGCCTGCAATAATCCCAAGACATAGTCAGGTCTGGGCATCCATTTATGTAATGTAGTCGTAGGAGTAGGTGTCACTCTGAGATAGCGATGGAACAGAAGAGATGATGAGGATAAGATAGAGAGAGCCCTCTTTTGTAACTAGGAAGGATAGAGAGAGATCTCATAGGTAGAGAGGCTTGAGGAGGTCTAAGAAGTTCTGAGAGAGAGAGAGCTTGAGGAAAACTGAGACTTTTTATAGTCCAGTCTTTGTAAACATTTGTATAGACATACAGATTAATAGAAAATAAGTTTCTCCTACCTATGGATTGTTTGTGTGGGTTTATGCATTTGAATGTCATTTGTGTGTTGTAGATACAGGTGATAGATAGATTTTACTATCTATTTGTGAGTTTGTCAATTTCAGTCTGGGTTCTTTAGGTTGTGCAAGGTGTGCACAACAGAACATAGGAAGTTTTGTAGCGAGCGTAAGGTGTGCACATCTAAAATCTGTGGAGTCATAAAGAACATGCTAGGAGGGCACACCAGAAGGATTTACAGACTCAAGAGGAGCCTCAGAGTTACTGAATACTCTTGAGGTGAAAATTGTCCAGAGAAAAAAACATAGGGGAGGCAGAATCACTGAAGGTTCTGTAGAGATCTGCTAGGTGGGCATTGAGCCAGTGCTAGTGTGCATGAGAAGAACTCTTTGTTGAGTTCGAAAAAAAAGAGAGTTGTTGAATACTCTGCGAGAAAAGTCTCTACAAGGGGTTCATTGAGCGAGGAGAATGTCAGGAGGGCGTGAAGCATTTATTTTCAAGAAATACTTCGAATTGAGTTATTTGAAATCTCAGCAACACAAGGAGTGTGCGAAGTGAGAACTTGTCTCGAGTACGTAAGCTCAGAAGGTCGAGAACATAAGTGTTCCAGGAGGGACACCAGAAATATTCTAAGGAGGATGCAGAAGGGCTGAGTCCCATAAAGACTGAGCGATTGAAAATCTCAGGAGAGATAGTGTTCCTAGAAAGCGAACGAGACCCAAATTCTTAGGGCTCGTGGGAGAAGAATTGAAGGCGGAGACCTTTGAAACTTATTAAATCCTTCTAAGTATGAGAAATGGGAAAGTTCAAAAGAGGAGGCACAGTTTTCGTCGAATCAGCGTTGGGAGAGGAGATCCAGATGCTCGAATTCATGTCTAGACTCCTAAACAAATATTAGGAAGTGGAGATCCCATAAGCCGTCAGATCTCGTGCAGAGGGCCGACAGTCGCACGATCTGGGAGAGTAGCACGAGTCTTAGCAATCGTGCCAAGGAGGTGTTTCGGTACTTCGTTACCAGGAGATCTGAGGGAAGAATCTCATAACTCATTCCCCAAAGTCATGAAAGGAGATCTCGCAAAGGGATCTAGACCGTCGATCACGGAGGTTTGTGAACCATCGGATCTAGAGGACGTATGGAAGAGATCCGAAGGCCATCGATGTTTTCATCACCAGGAGAACAAGGGTGAAGACCTGTGAAATCTCGTGAAGGGAGATCTTATGAAAGCATAATGACCATCCATTGTAGAGGACATGTGGGGAAGATCCAAAATTCATCGTACTTTTGGATACCAGGAGATTGAGAGTGAAGACTCTCCCAAATCGCCAAAAAGGAAAAAGCCAGTATTTGATCATGATCGTTGATCATCCCGAAAAATATCATGACCATTGATCATGATTAAGGGTCACAGTCGTCTATCAGAGAGGACACGTGGTTGTTGGTCGGTGTTTCGACACCAGGGAAACGAAAGAGAAGACTGGGCCAAAATCACGAAAGGATCAGAACCGTCCATTTTGGAGGACGTGTGGCAAAGATCTGGAAGCCACCGAGAGTTTGGTCACCGAGAGTTGGGAGGTGAAGACTCCACCAAAACCCTGAAAGAAAATCGTCGAGATTTAATCTCAACCATTGATCATTGAACAGATATAGACCGTAGATCCGAAAGGTATCAGGTCTCTGAGTTTCGGGGATGTGAAAAGGAAAGGAAGGGGCACTGCATCATGATTCCTTGAATCACAAAATCCGAAGCACTCTGAGGAGTATCCCTAGGCCACAAGATAGGGTCATGTGGAGAAGGCTTAAGGGAGGAGCCAAAGAGCCATTAGGCCCTTTTTGGATTTTGGCACTTCGAAGGACAAGGAGCGGGGAGAGCCTGCACACTGGAATCGCGAAAGCCAAATTCCGGTAGTGCTTTTGGCGTTAAGCGCGTGGTCACAGGATAGTGGTCACATGAGTGGAGATAAGGAAAGGAGATAAGCACCTTAGCCCTGTTTTGGGTTTCAGGGATTGAAGGAACAAGGATTTCCTTGCATCCGGAAAATCCGAAATCCGATTCACGATTAGTGCCTTTTGAGCAAGGCCCGTGATCACAGCGACGATCACATGTTAGGGAAATCTCGCGCTGGGTGCTTAGGTTGGCACATGGTGAGTTTTCTATAAAGGGACCTGTGGATTAGTTCAAAGGGTTCCAGCAGGAGCCCAAAGAGCCATTTCGTCTTAGGAAGGAGAACGATCCAGAGACCGGGAGGTCACAGAACCCCAAAGAGGTAGGGGGGCTGCATTAAAATTCCAAGTGTTGGAAACAAAGGTATATAAAATCAATGAGGAACATTTGTTGGAAGCTTACATGGGCAAAGTAAAAAAAAAAAACATTAAACATGATCTTCTCCTAAACTTCCAAAAAATGTTAATGAAGTGATGAAATGTGTTCATCATATTCAAGCCATGTATATGGCTACATGCAAGTCTACCATTGGAACATATGTAGGATGTATAGATCGATTTTTTTTCTCATAGGGAAACCACACCTAGACCCACTTGAATATCATTGAAAGAAATGGATGAGAGACAAGTAAAACAAATTTACCTTGGTTGTAATAGAAAATGGTCCAAGGGGCATAAACATTAAGAGAAAAAACTATTCACATTGGAAAATAATGATGATAAGTAAATAGAGGCACACCACAAATGAGTTAGGAACTTAGGCCCCGTGACTCTGTCCATGTTGAGCTGCAGTCAACATCACATTTTATTTTATAATTTTGATATACAATGTTTACATATTACATCACTTGGCCCACGACCATATATCATATTTAAATCGTACATCATTAAATCGGGGATGTTCCAAGTTGACATTGACCCTTCATGTGAAAAAAAAATTGAAGTAAATAGAGGCACACCATTCTTAAAATTATTTTTTTGAGTGAACCTTCTAATTTTTCCCTTAAGTGTATGAGATCCCAGTCATTGAATACATGTAAGAGTGTGGGTGTGAGAAGTCACATCCCATAGTTATTGAGATCATGGGGATGAAGTACAATCAACATTGGGGAGAGTAAGAGTCAACTGGCCTGGGGGAAAAGGAAATTTGTATGGGAAAAAAAAACAGTTTTTACATGCATATTTTGGGACAACTAGAGGGTGATGAGTTTTGGAATTAGAAGAGCCATAATGGGTTTTATGGGAAGCTTGTGGGAGCTGTAAAATGCATAAAGAAACAGGTTTTTTAGGCCTGTAGAGTGATTTTTGTGTAAGATTCTTAAGCAATACATAAATTAATCAATAGCTCATACACAAAGTACACAGAGATTTTATACCGGAAACCCTCAACCGGGAAAACCTTTCTTATTTTCATTATATCGAATTTCACCATTCGCCATACAATATATACAATGTTTTT
>JZKD02S1733610.1:64776-77653 GCA_000966675.3 Picea glauca | reverse complement strand
GCTCATACACAGAGTACATAGAGATTTTATACCGGAAACCCTCAACCGGGAAAACCTTTCTTATTTTCATTATATCGAATTTCACCATTCGCCATACAATATATACAATGTTTTTTAGGTATTTCGTAGATACCAATACCCTAATCCCTTAATCCGGGATTAATTTAAAAATCCGCTAAAAATAGAAAAATCCACACCCACACACATCGTCAGACGCAGTTTTCGTATCTGACGCACACACCCACACACACACACATGCAAAGAATATAATACATACCCAACATTTTGTTGTATCGAGAAAATGATTTTTTGTTGAGATTTTTTTGTTGCATCTGTAATTCCATGGAGTCCCTGGAAAGAGAGATTCCTATCCAACCTGTGTCAAATCCCTGGAGGGAAGGGAGATAACCAGAGGGTTTTTGTAGCAGAGAAGGGGATCCCATTCCTTGGGTTGTGCAAGTTATGGGGAAGAGAGCTCGTGGATTGGGATGGATGTAGGAAACTAGCTTGACGTGAGTGGACAGTAAACACCCTTAGGAAACACCCTTTATTATGGATTCCTAGAACCAACTTGAGGGTGACTTGTTGTTGACATTTGGAGTAGAAAATCTATGGTTGGTTACAATATCTTAGTGGAAGGCCTTTTAAATTCAAATAGAACATCAAAAACTAAAGTAATTTTTGGAGCAAAGGTTTTATTGAAGAGAAACAAAAATGGGTAGTTAAAATGCAAGGGTTTGATTTTGAACTAATCTACAAAAAATGAAAGCATAGTGTGGTAGTAGATTCCCTCTCTAGAATGGAAGAAGACTCCGGTGTATATTCCATTACATCTATCATTCATGTCTGGCTGGAATAAGCTTGCCATGAATGGAAAGAAGACAATAGTACTAGATAGAAAATACAATTTCTAAAAGAAGGAAAGAACTCTATCACACATTTGGATTGGAAGAGAAATATCCTTTGCTACAAGGATATAATATTTGTATCCTCAATCAAAGTTGAAACAAAAAATATTAAGGGTGTCTCACAACTCTCTTGTGGTGGGACATTCAAGGTTCATTAAAACATATAAAATGATCAAATAAATTGTTTTATTAGGAAGGAATGAAGAGGATATTCAAAAGTTTGTAGAGAATGTCATTTGTGCTAAAGAAATAAAGGATAGACTATCACGACTCTAGGGTTACTTCAACCCTCACCTAACTAGATGTAACGTCCCCGGTCATCAACCCCACGGTCAGGAAAACGCTACTACATAGAAACATTATCATTACTTATATAATATGCATTTAAATGAAATTAAATGGCTTAACAGAGTAAACATACAATTACTTCTAACGTACAGAATATTCAATCAACAGTAAACATCATCGCAACAAAATACATGATAATATTGCAAGCATCATAGACATGCATTTAAAAGATGAATTTAAATACTTGCATATACTTATCTTTGAACTGTATTAATTCCACCAACCACGTGCAGACCTTCCACGAACCTCCCATCCTTAGATCTCGTTGCTCATCACTCTCAGCAGTGGGTCACCCTCGAGCTGGGACCAATCTCCACCCAAGGCAAGGGAATCCTAGACTAGGCTGAGGTTACATGAAAACTACATAGGATAACTGGAAGGATTCTTCCCAGAATGCCTTCTTACGCCCACTACTCACGTACTCTCATTCCCCACATGTATGTTTCACCCAGGAGTATACACCTTCACAAGAACAGTCCATCAGTGCTTCACCTCCCTCTCTGGGTCTCGACAATAGGCTAGATCAGGAAGTCTCAAAGCTCCATAGCTGGTGTTGGACTCTCTTTGGGGGAAAACCCCTTCCCAACAGACTCCTTCACCTGGAAAGAACTACGCACAGGCCTGACAGCCTGCCTCTTCGACCAAGGCCTAACAACCCGAATCTCCTACCATTTTCCAATTCAGTTCCCTCAAGTTCAGGATAACAGCAATAGCAACAACTTTTGGCTAGATCACGGGTGACAGCAGCAACAGGAAAAAAAAAACAAGGTGTGCAAAAAGGAAACGGTAACAGACCACTAAAACACAACACGGTTCAGATAACACTCATTTGCAGGATGTGTGACAAGAAATTCATGCATAGGTTGAACATTGATTAAACAGTTCAGATACAATCGTATCGGTTTCTCAAGAAAATATCACCGGATTCAGGTTTTAGAGTTGCGGAAGGCTTACAAAACTCAGACACAAAGCTTTCTCGGTTCAGTCAGACGGACGGAAAAATCGGGAATGAACCCCCTCCACGACTCAATATTTGGGTTAAAATGCATGTGCTTGGGTCTACACATGTCGCCCATGAAGCTGCATGTGCTCCATCAACATGTGTTCCCTCTCCTAGGAACTTAGGACAAAACATATATTTCACATGGATTTTGGAATAATATTAAAATATTATTCCCAAGGACTTAAGCCCCTAGGCTCAACACTTAGCCTCTCTTTCCAAACTTGCAGCCCTCAATCCCTTACCCACTCTGTGGAAGCTTATCCTCTCATCACTCATTCATCATGGTCGGCCTGCACACAGCGGTGTTCATATTTTTATTAATGTTCTGCATAATTACATATACAAAAACAGGCTCTTGGCCTTAACATTTAGGCTCTTCGACCTAATAAACTCATAAGCCTTACCAGCTTATATTAACTTGGCTCACCAGCCTATAAAACATGATTTACAAATCATAAACATGATTACAACATGGCTCGTTCTTGGCGATATTACAATCCCCTCCCCTTATTTTTGCACTATCCTTGGTGCAACTTTCACACAGTATCAACAAAATTTCCAAAATATTCAAAAAGATGCGGTTATTTTTCCCGCATAGCATCCTCATGCTCCCATGTCACATCCTGAGGACCATACCAGGTCCACTGGACCTTTACAAGCCCTATAGCTCGATTCTAGAGTTGTTTGCTTTTCCTGTCCAATATGCGCACAGGATGCACTTGTAGGACACCTTCTTGCTCCACCTAAATCACATTCCAATAGATAACATGATTAGCATCAAGTATATATTTCTTAAGCAATGAAACATGAAACACATTATGTACAGTCATGGATGCAGGTAATGCAAGCATATATGCAACTGGCCCAATCCTTTCTAGGATTTCAAATGGCCCACAAAATCTGGTTGCCAAGTTGGTGCAGTTTCCCAACTTTAGGGAACTTTTGTTAGCTTTTACTTTCAGGAAAACATGGTCACCCACTTTAAACTCCTTGTGGGTTCTATTTTTATCAGCATAACTTTTCTATCTGTCTTGGGCAGCTTTCAAATTCTGCTTAATTTTTAACATTTGTTCTTCCATTTCCTTGAGCAACTATGGCCCAACTACTTCTCTGTCAGCTGGATTATCCCAACTTACTGGAGTATTTCACTTTCTGCCATAAAACGCTTCAAATGAGCTCATCTTCAGTGATGCTTGATACCCATTGTTGTAGGCGAATTCTACCAAGTGCAATTAGTCTTCCCATTTCGATGGTTTGTCCATCACATACATCCTCAGTATGTATTCTATCACTCGATTCACCCGCTTTGTCTGCCCATCTGAATCAGGATGCTAGGCTGTACTGAAATTCAGATTCATTCCGAATCCCTTAAATAACCCCTTCCAGAAATTTGAGGTAAATTTCAGGTCTCTATCAGACACAATTGTCTTGGGAATTTTGTGCAATCGTGCCACTTCCTTCATAAAAATATCAGCAACATCTGATGTCTTATGAGTGGTCTTTAACGAAATGAAATGGGCAGATTTTGTAAGCTTGTCCACCACCATCATAATGGAATCATGTTTCTTTCTTGTTCTGGGCAATCCCGTGATGAAATCCATTGTCACCACTTCCCACTTCCACTCAGGAATGGGTAAAGGTTGTAGCAACCCTGTTGGGTGTCTTTGCTCATCTTTAACCTTTTGGCATTCCATACATCTGGTGATGTATTCTGCAATATCTTTCTTCATACCTGGCCAGAAATAATGGCTCTTGACTGCTGCCATAGTTTTCTAATATCCGGTGTCCTGCATAAGGGACATTATGCATTTCATGCAAAATCATATGTTTCAAGTCCTGGACATTAGGTACATAAATTATGTTCTTGTACAGAATTATTTCATCAGCCCCTAGTTTATAAATCTCCACTTTTTGTAGCATCTTACCTTCTTGTAGCTTTGCTACCAAATCTCTGTACTGCAAATATGTATTTGCAGCCTCCAAAATTCTACCCTTTATATCATTTTGGTACATGCTAATGGTTTTAGCATGTAAGTTGTGCACCTTTCTGTTGAATGCATTAGCCACCTTGTTTTGTATTCACACAGAAACTCCAGCCACCTACTATGCCTATCATTTAGGGTGGGCTGGTCAAACAAGTATTTCAAACCATTGTGGTATGTTCTCAATTCAAATCTCCTCCCCGTGAGGTAATGTATCCATTTCCTCAGAGCGTGAACAATTGTTGCCAACTCCAAATCGTGAGTGGCATAATTCTTTTCGTGCTCTTTCAGCTTCCTGGACTCATAATAGATTACGAATCCATTCTGACTGAGGACTCCTCCTAGTCCTTATTTACATGCATCGGTGCATACCACGAAATCTTCATTTGGGTCTGCGATCCTCAGGATTGGAGAACTGGTTAACAATTGCTTCAATTGTTGGAAGCTTCTCTCACAATCCTTTGTCCACAGAAACTTCTTCTCCTTCCTTTGCAAAGAAGTGATAGGGTGAGCTATCCCTGAGAACCCTGCGATGAACCTTCTGTAATAACCAGCTAGACCCATAAAGGATCTTACTTCCATCAGATTCTTTGGCGCTGACCATTCTCTGATGGCCTCAATCTTCTCAGGATCTACAACTATCCCATCCTTTGAGATAATATGCCCCAAGTAATGGATTTGTTCCTGATAAAATGAGCATTTGATCAACTTGGCATACAACTGGTGCTCTCTTAGCACTTGTAGCACCATCCTCAGGTGTTGTTCATGCTCTTCCTCTGACTTAGAATACACCAGAATGTCATCCAAGAATATTATGACAAACTTGTCTAGATAGTCCCTGAATACACCATTCATCAAGCATATAAAAACAACAGGTGTGTTTGACAGTCCAAACGGCACCACTATGAACTCGTAATGACCATACCTTGTTCTAAAGGCGGCCTTGTTGATGTATTCATCCTTTATTCTTACCTGGTGATATCCCGATCTGAGATCTATCTTCAAAAATATCTTTGCATCCTTTAACTGATCGAAGAGGTCATCAATCCTCGACAGAGGGTACTTGTTTTTAATAGTTACTTTGTTTCACTATATGAAATCAATACACAGCCTCAATGTCTCGTTCTTCTTCTTCACGAACAGGACTGGGGCACCCCAAGGTGACATGCTTGGTCAAATGTACCCCTTCCTCAGAATCTCTTCAAGTTGCAACTGAATTTCTTTCAGCTCTGGTGTGCTCATTCTATAAGGAGCTTTCAACACTAGAGCTTCTCCAGGCATCAAATTTACAGAGAAATCGATCTCTCTCTTTGGAGGTAGTCTGGGTACCTCCTGAAATACATCTTCAAACTATTTTAGTACCGCGTGGTCTCCAATATTTGAGACCTCATCCTTAGATGCTTCCTCCATATGGGTTGCAAACAACTAGCAGCCTTTCATGTAGCATTTCTTCAACTATAATGTTGAAATTTCTCTAACAATAGTTTTGGGAATTCCTTGGATTGTTTTCTGATTTCCCTCCTCATCCAGGCAAGTAAATGCCTTGTTAAGAAAGTCCATAAAGGCATGGTGTTGGTCCAACCAGTCCATCCCAATTAAACAGTCATTAGATCCTAAAGGCGGAATATTCAATTCATCCTTCGTGCTCAATCCCTTCATGTCCGCAGGATAGGACTTAACCAACTCAGTGGATTTCCTCTTGTTTCCTGTAGCCAACTGCACTAACCAAGACTTTTCATGTTTTCTTCTTGATAAAGGCAAACCTTCCACCACTCTAGGATCTATATAACTATGGCTAGCCCCTGAATCAATTAAAATAGTAAATGGTCGGTTTTTAATCATACCTTCCACTTCAATCATGTGCGATTGAAATTCAACTTGCTTGTTGTCCATGGATGCGTAGATCCTTGGCATTCTACTACCCATGTCCTCCACTGTTTCAGCTTGTTGAACATTATGGATAGATCTTGCTTTTCCATTTTTATGGGGACAATCTCTGTACTTGTGGTTCTCTTTACAGCCCCAACACTGAATGGGCGTCTGTCTTGGCCTTTGTTCCCCCACTTTATCCATTCTCATATCTCTAAACGATGGTTGTTCTTGAGGACTATTTATGAAAAAGGGAGGTTTGTTTCCCTTCTGCCTCTTCTCTTTCTTGAACTTCCTCTGGTCATCCCAAGCCTTCTGAAAGGTAGGCTTTTCTCTTTGTTGTTCATATAAGCATTTCACTATTCTTATCGTTTCTTCCATAGTCTTAGGATCATCATACTAAATCTTGTCACCAATGGAAGGTGACAGTCCACTCAGATACCTCTGAATATTGACAGCCTCATCTTTGATTAATGGAACATACTTCAGTAATTCCAAAAACCTTCGTTCGTATTCATCAATGGTCATGTTGCCCAGCTTGAGTTCAAAGAACTCCTTCATCTTTTTGTCATAGTATCTTTTGGTCAAGTATTTCCTCTCGAAGTACCTCTTGAATTCTTTCCAAGTGATATATTTCTCTCTAATGTGTTGCACCTGCACAAAATGATCCCACCACATGGATGCTTTTCCTTTTAGTTGATACATCGTAATTCTTCCTTCTACATGAGAGGAATAATTCTACAGTTGGAAATATTTCCTCATGCCAAGCAACCATGTTTCGACATATTCCTCCTTCTTATGTTCTCCATCAAACGTAGTAGACTTAATCTTGTTCATCTCTCCTTTCAATTCATCCACTCCAGATCTTTTGTTCTTTCTGGTAGGAGATGGGCTTGAACTACTATGTGCCCTTCTCTTGGAGAAACTTTGGGAGTGATGATGGTGTCTACCAGCACTCCTTGATCTTCTCCCCTCAGAAGTTTGGGGACTCCTTGTTCTACTCGAGTCACCCTCCTTTTCTAATTTCTTTTCGATCCTATCCAAGCTCCTTAGCATCTTCAAGTTGAATTCTCCCTGTTGATCCTTGGATTTCATGAGCTTTCGGTTATCAGCTCGGCGAGTCTGTGCATCCCTCTGTAATCTTTCAATGATTTTCATCATATTCCCTTCCTTATCCATCTCTTTTCCGTGCCCATTGGAGTACTTCGATCCTTCGAATCCCAAGTTTCCATCCATTCCTTTTCTTTCATTCTCTGGGATGGACGCAATCTGCACCTCTTCCATTCTCTGCTCTCAACGACAACCCTATTCGGTTCTGGAACTTGCTAAACTTCTGCAAACACACGTGCAGACAATAGGGATTTGTCAAGTCGTCATTCCTTAACAAATTCCACACATTCAAAACCATTCAAATTTAAGAAAACGTTCAGTTTTCCATGAATTTTCCAAGCTCTTCTCAGCTCCATAGGAAACTCAGGCCATAGCCCTTTTCCTCTAAGTTCCCAACCCACGCGACCAAGGCGTGACCCAGCGTTAGGTCTCAAGGTGATACCCGTCTTTTCAGCCTTCCGAAAATTTCAAGGCACACAAAACTATCTCCTGGAGTTCTGATTACCGAACTCACGAAGTCAGGTGGATCAACAGTCCACATTTACCCATCATCCAACGACTGAAATCCATCGTGGTCTTTCCATATTCAAAGTTTTTTGGGATTTCAGGGTTTCGGACATGTAGGCTCCCACACTTGCTTCCCTCTTCAACTCCCGACATCCAAAATTTTGATCTACTTTACCTCTCAAGCCCACATAGTACTAAGGCAGTGACATGTGGTGCACTTAAGAATTTCCACGCTACCTCAGGTGACGCCATCCAACCCCACTGCGTCTACTTTCATTCGGGGCCCACTGGTACGTGGCACATCTCCCATGTGTCCGCATCCATCCAAATGACGTCCTTCCGACTCACTACTTCGGCTCTTCGGGATTTCAGGATTTCAGGATTTTGGGCTTCGGGAGTTGGTGCATCAACACATCCCATTTCTCCAGACATCCGAACTCCCGAAATTACAATCAGCTAAATTGCTTGATCCAACGGTCGAGATCTTTTCCCATATCTATGGTGTATATCTCCTTGGGTTTTCGGGGTTTCGGGTTTTCGGGTTCTGTGTCTCAGTGCTCCCCGCTTTTCCCGACACTCGAACTCCTAAAAGGCTTCTCAGATATCCTTCCGGCACCTTCTCTGGATCTAACGGTCGTAAAGGTCTCTCCTTTCGAACAGATCCTACGGCTCCCATACTCCAAGTGTTGAGCGCTCTCTCTCCGTGGTCAAATACCACGTCGGCTACAGTTTTATTCTACCGCTACTCCTCCTGAGATTCTTAACATAGCCACGTAACTCCTTGGTGCTCAAGAATGCTCTAAGGTTTGAAATTGGTTCCTCCAACACAATTTCACTCGATACCTTGGGTCCAAAGACCACTTATCCGACCCATCCAGGTTCAGCGTGGAAACCTCGCTCTGATACCATATTGTAATGTCCCCGACCGTCAACCCCACGGTTGGGAAAACACTACTACGCGGAAACATTCTCATTACTTATATAATATGCATTTAAATGGCATAAAATTGCTTAACAGAGTAAACATACAATTACTTCTAACATACAGAATAATTCAAGCAACAGTAAACATCATCACAACGGAATACATGATAATATTGCAAGCATCACATACATGCATTTAAAAGATGAATTTAAACACATGCATATACTTATCTTTGAAATTGTATTAATTCCACCAACCACATGCAAACCTTCCACGAACCTCCCAGCCTTAGACCCCGCTGCTCATCACTCTCAGCAGTGGCTCGCCCCCAAGCTTGGACCAAGCTCCACCCAAGGCAAGGGAATCCTAGACTGGGCAGAGGTCACAGGAAACCTGCACAGAATAACCGAAAGGATTCTTCCCAGGATGCCTTCTTATGCCCACTACTCACGGACTCTCATTCCCCACATGCTTGTTTCGCCCGGGAGTATACACCTTCACAAGCACAGTCCATCAGTGCTTCACCTCCCTCTCTGGGTCTCGGCAACAGGCTGGATCAGAAAGTCTCATAGCTCTGTAGTTGGTGTTGGACTCTCTCTGGGAGAAAATCCCTTCCCAACAGACTCCTTTACCTAGAAATAGCTGCTCACAGGCCTAACAGCCTGCCTCTTCGACCACGGCCTAACAACCTGACTCTCCCACCAGTTTCCAATTCAGTTCCTGCAAGTTCAAGATAACAACAACAACAAGTTTTGGTTGGCTCATGGGTGACAACAGCAACAGGAAAAAAATTAGGGTGTGCAAACAGGAAATGATAACAAGTCACTAAAACACAACACGGTTCAGGTAACACTCGTTTGCAGGATGCATGACAAGAAATTCACGTAGAGGTCGAACACCGACTAAACAGTTCAGATACAATGGTATCGGTTTCTCAAGAAAATATCATCGGCTTCGGGTTTCAGAGCTGCAGAAGGCTTACAGAACTTAGACATAGAGCTTTCTCGGTTCAGTCAGACGGATGGAAAAATCGGGAATGAACCCCCTCCACGGCTCAATATTTGGGTTAAAATGCATGTGCCTGGGTCGACACATGTCTCCCATGAAGCTGCATGTGCTCCATCAGCATGCATTCCCTCTCCTAGGAACTTAGGACAAAACATATATTTCACATGGCTTTTGGAATAATATTAAAATATTATTCCCAAGGACTTAAGCCCCTAGGCTCGACACTTAGCCTCTCTTTTCAACCTTCCAGCCCCCAATCCCTTACCCACTCTGTGGAAGCTTAGTCCCCCATCACTCATTCATCGTGGTCGACCTGCACACAGCAGTGTTCATATTTTTATTAATGTTCTGCATAATTACATATACAAAAACAGGCTCATGGCCTTAACACTTAGGCTCTCCGGCCTAATAAACTCATAAGCCTTACCAACTTATATTAACTTGGCTCACCAGCCTTTAAAACATGATTTACAACTCATAAACATGATTACAACATGGCTCGTCCTTGGGGATATTACATTAGAGATGGGAAGAGATATCAATGGATATCATAATAAGATGATCAAATTCAAAAGGAAAGGAAACCACTTTTGTGGTCATGCATAGACTCACAAATATATACACTTTTGTGGAATTCAAAGTACATATATTGCAAGCCAAGTAGTAGATGTTTTCATGAAAGAAATTCATGGGCTTCAATGATTTCTTAAAGTAATAACATGTAATAGAGATTCAAAATTCAAAAGCAATCTTTTGAAGTATTTATAGAATATCACAAGAGAAACATCAGCCATCAGTTCAACCTATCATTCACAAAGAGAAGGTCAAATGGAAATAGTGAACAATTGTTTGGGGGGTTATTTTCATTGTTATTTTTCAGACAAACAATTCCAATAGTTCAAGTGGGGCTTCCTATAGCAAAATGGTCGTAACACATCTTATCACACAACTACTAAGATGTATCCATTCCAAACTCTTTATATATATCTAGATCCTAGCGTCACATCTTTGTTGCAAAAATTAAGAGAAGGTGGAATAAAGATATTGATTATTTGCTTAACCATTGGAGAATAAATGAGGAGGTCTTTCTTCTTAATATTAATACCATTAAAAATTCCATCACAACTAGATTTAAAGATAAATTTCGATGCAAGAAAGAAATTGAATTAATACCATTAAATGTACCATCACAACTAGATTTAAAGATAAATTGTGATGCAAGGAAGAAATTGAGAATAAGATAAAGTTAACGTACTATGAGAATATCATAAACCCCAAGTTAGAAGATTATAATTCTTTCTATAGTGTTGATAATGTAAAAAGGAAAATTAAGTTTGCTAAAATAAGAACATCCTTGCATGAGCTAGGTGCTAGATCAACATAAATCCATCTTCACTTTGGATCTAATAAGCACCTAGAGAGATCAAAAGAAATAGATCCTTAAAAGATGCGAGGTTAAGATATCTACATTGGTTTATTTCAGTATGATTTTTAAAATTACTATGGTTAGTTTTTTAGTTTTTGGTTATTATGGTCAATTATTTTTTTATTTTTCTTTTTTATGGATTTCACTTTCTTTTTAAATTCATTAATAATGTCATAGATCTATCTAGGTTGTAGATGCACCTTGCTACTCTTGGTGCAACTAGACCTACTCTCTAGACCTAAAACACCCTAGGAAGAGAGCAAACGAATTGTTAAGATACTAAAAAGGTGGAGGATAAAAAACTATCTATTTGACTACCCTACCTACACACAACATTAGGTATCATTTTCAAGTGATTTGTAGAGAGCAAATGAATTGTTAAGATACTAAAAAGACGGAGGATAAAAAAAAACTCTATATTTGACTACCCTACCTACACACAACATTAGGTATCATTTCAAGCCACAACATTAGGTATCATTTTCAAGCCATTTGTAACACAACAAATCTTCATAACATATTAACTCATGGAAAATAATAGAGACAAGTAGTTTGTAGATGTCATGAAAATTGACATATCATGTAGTGTTCTCATAATCCAAAACCTAAGAGCATTTCCATCTCAACAGAAAGACAAGAATATGTGCACAATCAAACTATAACTCTTTCAAGGTCTCATTTTATGTAACTCTTTCAAGGTCTCATTTTATGTAAGTATTCTCAGTGTCCTAAAAAAAAAAATAGATAAATACAGAAAAGTAATGGTAAATTGGGAAGAAAAACCCTAACCCTTCCCAAATTGGCATTCTAGTAATGGACATAAAGTTAACATCAAATAAGAACCAAGGGATTATAAAAATTCCAGTGCTTCCCTAAAACCAAGGATTCTCCTCAAAGGCTTTCAGGGTTTCACATAATGAGCATGATTATAGGTGAAAAAAAAAAAAAAACTTTGGAGCAAAGGAATATCTTGCAATTCTTTGTCCAAGTCAACTGGATCCATTAATTAAATAACACCTCATAAGTCAATTTCCAACAACGACACCTGGTCAATGTGCTCCACTATATAAGCACCATGAATAGGAGAAAACATTAATGTTTGAATGGTATATTTATTTTTTACTATATCCCCCTAAAGGACACAAAATTTGAATTTAAAGGCATTCCAGTGCCCACCACTCCTTCCTACCATGGCAACACCAAAATAAAGGTTAAATCTCTAACACAAAATTTGAATTTAAAGGCATTCCAGTGCCCACCACTCCTTCCTACCATGGCAACACCAAAATAAAGGTTAAATCTCTAACAGTGCCCACCACTCCTTCCTACCATGGCAACACCAAAATAAAGGTTAAATCTCTAACAATGTTGTTGTAAGAAAAAGGGATTAAGCACTAAAGTTATATATCCCAGAAACTAAAAGTTGCTGATCCACAAAAAATAAAAGTTTTAGTTGCTGATCTTAAAAAAATACTTTTGAGATAGCTTCAATTTCTACTTGATATCCACTTATAATCAGCATAATTCATCCACTTATTATCAGCATAATTCACACACAAAATTAAAAAATTGCTGAAAAGAATCTTTTGTGAAAATTTTCATGGGCAACAGGGACTGCCTGAAAAGAATCTTTTGTGAAAATTTTCATGGGCAACAGGGACTGCCTTAGACACTTCACAAAATAAACTTTCTTCAAACACTTGACATGCAAGCATACGGACAAAAACTGCCCTTTATCCTTTGCTAATCTTCTCTACTTATGTTCTCCAATACCAAAGAGCAATTCTGCGA
>JZKD02S1733599.1:36162-60248 GCA_000966675.3 Picea glauca | reverse complement strand
GCTATAGTGCAA
This sequence comes from Picea glauca, assembly GCA_000966675.3. Taxonomy (NCBI): domain Eukaryota; kingdom Viridiplantae; phylum Streptophyta; class Pinopsida; order Pinales; family Pinaceae; genus Picea; species Picea glauca. The sequence continues at coordinate 60,236 of JZKD02S1733599.1, read as the reverse complement.
CCTGCGAGAATTGGTCATTCTCGCACCCTGCCTATATAGCAACCTGCGAACATTCCTTTTTATAAGGTTTTTACATAGGAAAAAACAACTTCTTTTCTCAGGAAAAGTTTTTCTTCCTTCTCTCTTCAAGAACTCAGGACACTGACCCCTCTGAAGGCAACATATAGGTTTACATCATTAACGATCATAGGGATGACGAAAATAATGTGTAACAGGGTATCATCCACACTTTTGAAAACGTTGTTCCTCCTGAGAATTGGTAATGAAATTTGACCTCGGCCATGGCACACACTTGCACTATATGTGAAAATTTGCACTACTCCTTTTGATCTTTGGGACTTGGAATAAGTCCACCTCTTGTGCAATCTTTTCACTATCTCTTCTGAGATTCTCGAACTTTATCAATCTCCCAAGGGGTTCTACCCTTCTGCATCTTTCAAAATACTTTCTGGTGCCCTCCTGGCACGTTCTGTGCTCGTCCTCCTGAGCTTCGGGAATTGAAACAAGTTCTCTCCCCCGCACACTCCTTGTGCTTGATTGGAATTAAACTGGATGTCTTTAAAAAATTCTTCTATGTTGGATTAGTGCACTCCTTGCATAGGTCTTCCCTCCAGAGTGTTCAACAACTCTACTTCTTCCCTAAGCTTCAACCGCTCGAACCTAGAAGCTCTCTGTCCCTTCCACTCCTTAAAGGGATATAAGTTCCCTCTTGGCAACTTATTCTCAAGCATTCCTTGCTAAGCCATCAGAGTGTTCAGTGACTCTGTGGGTGTCTTCTCCTTGACACTTCTCTTCTGGAAATCGAAACAGAGTCCTAGTAGAGCTCTACAGAACCTTCAACAATTATGTTCTCTCCTTCTTTGCATAGTCTTCCCTCCAAAGTGTTCAGTAACTCTAAGGTTCCTCTTGAGTTTTCAAACTATCCTGGTGTGCCCTCCTGGCACATTCTCTTCTGAATTCGAAGCAGAATTCAGATACACACTCCTTGCACTGGCTATACAATTTCCAATACTCTGTTGTGCACTACTTGCACTTAGCCTAAAGAACCCAAAAATAATTCCAACAAACTCACAGATAGAAAATTCTATCTATACCTGCAGATGGAACCTACCACATACATCTATTGCATAAATTCATATAAACACATAGGTGACATTCAAATGCATAAAAACACAAACAACTCATGGGCAGGAAAAACTTCTTTATATTAATCTCAAAATGTTTGTACAATGTTTACAAAGACTAGACTGCAACAGAGTCTCAGTTCTCTCCTCCCTTGAGCTCTCTACTCGCTCCTTTCTATGCTAGATCTTCTTAATGAATCTAGATACAAAGATCTTTTACAAAAGGGGGCTTCTCGAGCTCTCCCTCCATCTACCTACTCTCATTATTACATTGAATTTACATTCAATGACTGCCTAGTCTGGATCGGATCTAGATATCATCAACCTATCAGCCATTAAAGGCGACATCATATCTTTCCTACATAAAGGCATCGATTTGGATTTTCCAGCCTTACAACATTTAATTACATTGAATCAATTTTAAAATTTGAAAACGAGGGAAAAAAATGAGAGGGTTTGATGCCTCTCCCCCCTTTAATGCGCTTGAATGTGGTTCTAGCTGGCACATTGATGAGGTGTAGTGAGGCTCCTTCATCATGGTCTCTTGGTGAACTGTGGAAAATAAGAACCAAAAATATATCTCATTGTCAAAGGGTAGTCACCCGATGTTAGTAGATCCAAAAACCAACCAACGATGAAGTCCATGGATCTTTCAAAGTTATCTAATTCTTAACTCGATCTCTAGATTCAAGAAAACACACTTCCACATAAGCTGCAAAGTTCGTAACAATTTTTTGAACTCATAAATCTTCCATTCTAGTCCAATTATTGTGGAATATCCTAATGAAACAATGTGATGAAAGGTTGTATGCAATTTTTCATGAGTTTATTGATGAGATTATTGTAATACACTACCTTGTCTCTGTTGATTCCTCCAAATTTGACCGAGCCTTTTGGAAAAATTCGAGGCCAACTGATTGAAAATTGATACACATCCATTTCCATGTTTTTATCAAATTCACATCCTACTTGTAGCAATGATATTGATCCACAACGAGGTCGTTATAGCTCCCTTCAAAAACTTTTCTAGATATATGAGAAAAATTATCCCATATGCTTATCTCTTCCTCCCTCTTGGGAACGTCCCACAAAATGATAGGACAAGGAAGTTTTGTTGAATATAAATCTAGGAGGAAACATTATTTTGGTCAATTGATCTAATGCTCCCACACCCGTAACATCATTCTCCTCGTGTTGCTCCATGTATCCATATATTTCCTTACACATGTCCTCCATATAGATGATCCTTGATAATTACAGGGGATCTGCGACAGTTTTGAAAACCATTAGTGAGGGGGGACCAAATTTCCCACGACCTACCACATCATTGAGGATAGAAATTGTGTTGTCATTGATGTAAAAATATGGCATCGATATCACATGCAAGGGGAGAAAATTAGTGAATTCATGTTATCCATATCTACCCTGTGTGAATAACATGTCCAAGGATCGATAGGGGGGAATTTTGCGAATTGATCAAGAAAGGAAAATAAATCACCGAGACTAGTATAACCAAAGAAGAGGTCAAGAATCATCCAAAATATGAGTCAAACCATATAGAGTAATAAGATCATGTCCTTGTGCATTGATGAACCTATGTGTTGAAAGACGACCATGTGTTGTTGAACTCTCGTTATTATTTTGTGTGTTTACCCTGTGAATAAAGGTGATAGGAAAGAACATTGGAGAAGTTCCAAAGCCTCGAAATTCCTAAGTCCTAAATCAAGCTGTTACCATGAAGAAAAAATTATGTTTGAGTCGGAGGACATCACATCCATTGATTTGGAATAACAAACAAATATGCCCCATTGGTTAGAGCATGAAAGGTGACATGGATTCCAATGATGATGGAGACCTTCAGTCAATGACAGTCATTGATCTATCAGAGAAATTGCAAGATCAAAGAATCTGGACCATTAATTGAATGGAAAGGTCAACTGAGTGTTTGAGTGCAAGTTTGCACAAGGACTCCAATGGGAGAAAATTCGAGTTAATGGGAATCGTTGATCTATCAGAGGCCCAAAGAACTCATAATCGTGGTCGTTGTCGGCACATTTAATTATTCAGAGTGATCATGTGCAATGACAACCTTTGATATACGAAGAGTGGTCTCGGTGAATCTTCGATTGTTCGTTGAAGTTTGAGCCATTAGAGTGGGTTGTGATACTTGAGAAAAAATGTATGATGATTAGAAGTTCCAAGGACCATAGATCCATAGGATGATATACCTTAGTCGTTGGATCTATTATTATCTATTTTGAGGAAATAAAGTGATATTAGGGTTACGCATTGTGATAGCTTGGCAGTCAGGGTGATGAATATGCCAACATGGCAACCATAGTGTCCCAGGAGTAACGTGTGCCAAATTTTGATTGTGTGGGACAATAGTGGGTCTAGATGCGCATGGATACTCTCAACCATTGATTTGAGATGGAAATTATATCTCCGTCGTGCATTGGAGAATGGTCATAGTGGATTATGTTACCTGCAAAAAACATGTTCTGACAACAATGAAGAGTGGGCCTGAGGCAATCTCAACCATTGAATTCGAGCATATATCGATCATTCATCAGAGAAGCAATGTTCGTAGTGGAATATGAGCAGAAGTGATCTGAAAACGAGGAGCTTTGAGGAGTGACCTAGACCGTAGGTCGACGAACATGCGATATGAAATCCTTGTCGTTGATAATTGTGGGCCCCACCTGATCACTTAACAAGAGATGAAGAGGTGGGAGATAACCACTATTAAATTGAAATGAAGATTATGATTAGGGCCATTGATCCTAATTATCGAGAATCATTGGATCCATTAGATCATATCATCATAGAAGAACCATCGAAATTGGAATTTATATCCATGATCTTGCTATCTCGATGATGACGATCGTTGGCATGGTGGCAGTGAGGAAATAAATCAACAGTCAATATCTAATAAGGGATAGATCTGATGGTTGTTGAGTGAAGAGGTAGTTTTGAGTTTTTCGGTACTCCCAAAGTTCATGGTGAATAAATTAATGGTCAATATTTATTCAAGTATTTTATTGGACGGGTGTTATGCAATCAAGGTTTATACTGCCATCAAAGTAAGAAGATCTACAGTGGATGTTTGATCCAATGATTGTTTGGATGGATGTTGAGCATCATGGTTCATGCTATGTATAGAGAGAATATCATGTGCAATAAAAGAACCAACTCCAATTCTTATGGAGGCATTTTTCATAGCCCGATTTGTAGGAAGAAGTAAAAGGGAGTTGGACACAACCCCATTTAACTTTGTATGTGGACAAATAATTGAGCGCATGAGTTATATAAATAGAAATGGTCGAGTAATTTTGAGTGTGTGTGTGGCATGGTGTGAGTTTGGAAGTATGTGAAGAATAAGAGAATCTCTGAGGCTTATAGTTCCTAGGATGCCTATAGAATGAAATGAAGATAATTTGATTATATAAGGGTGGCTTGGAGGCGCAAGGACAAAGGAAATTCTGGAACTATGCATATCGAGAACTGTAATAGAAGAGATAGAGCAACAGACTTGTGTAAGTGAAGGATTGAAGGAAAGCAATAATCTAGTATTTTTGACAACTTGAGGAGATCCATGTTTCTAGTAAAGTTGGTATTTATAGGCATTGTTGATTTGGTGCTCAACATAGGGGATTGGTGTCTCCTACAGGTTGGTTTCTACAAACATTATTGTTGAGTTGGTGCTCATCCAAGGGTGTTGGTGTCCCCTGCAGGTTAGTGCCTGCAGACATTATTGTCGAGTTGGTTCTCATCCAAGGGGATTGGTGTCTCCTGCAGGTTGGTGCCTACAAACATTATTGCTAAGTTGGTGCTCAACCAACGGGATTGGTGTCTCCTGTAGGTTGGTTCCTGCAAACATTATTTTTGATTTAGTGGTCAGTCAAGGATATTTGTGTCTCCTATAGGTTAGTTCCTGCAAGCATTGTAATAGTAGGTTGGTGCCTACAAGATTTTATAAAGAAATTTTTGTGGTTTTCTCCCATTTTAGTTTTCACATTAAATATCTGTGTATTGTGGATTGCATGGTTGTTTATATATCAACTACTACAATTGGTAAAATAACATATTTATAAATATTATAATAAAGAGGAAAAATAATTAAAATCTTTCCAATACTGATTCAACCCCCCTCCCCTCTTAGTATTATTGAATACTCTAACAATTGCTTGATGAAACCACTATTTTTCATTTCATACCCCCTTATTAAAAGTAGTGCATATTAGGGACCCTATAATCAATTGAAACCATCGATGTTATTTCTTTATGAGTCGTTGGATTTCCCATACGTTGAATACAAAGTCATGCATGAAATTATCTTAGTATAGTGACATTATAAAATAGTTTTTTATGACTGGGTGGAAAATATGACTGAGTATATTCTTTGAAAATTCAATGTTTGTTAATATAACATTCAACATGTGAATGAATTCGTCTTAGGATATGAATGGGGAATGAATATAAATTTTAGGTAAGTCAAATGGAAAAAACTTAATAAAGAATACACTAAACCATGAAAAAAGATATATTTTAAAGACAATATATTTTAAATAAAATAATTCCTTTAAAAATTCATGGTAGATTTTATAACTCAGAGACATGGTTTGTTGGGATTCAATAAACTTGATTTGGGCTTGAATAAAATGCATAGACAAGTTAAACTCGAGCCAAGACACTTTTTTTTGGAAAAAAATTAAGGGAAACTGATTTTATAAGACATGAATAGAATGGGATAGAAATGATGATTTTAGAGTAAGACCAAAATACTGATTATGATCATAAGGACAAAACATAGTTCCTCTAAAGACTGTGGATAACATGAAGCTTTAAAAAGTGATGAATAGGAAAAATTATATAACAACAAATACTTATTTGGATGAAGGATTAGATGACAAGGAACATGCAGGTATTCTCAAAATTTTACAAAAAGTTGTTTTTTTTTTTATGTTACAACACAGTCATTGCTTTGCGACTTCATCTGGTAAGTGAAATTACTGGATAAACTTAATGCTCTTTCTCCTCCATTGTTATGAATGAAGTTATGGTTATATTGGTGGATTGTGTGGTGTTTCATTTTCTGGTGGTATGTTCATGGATATGGATTTCTAAGGCCATTTCATTCATGACGAATTTTTGGTTGCCATGTTGCTAGTAGAAGGATCATCCTTATGTTTTTATGTGGTGAGTGCAATTAGTGGTTGTAATGAATGATCTTCCCTATAAACTTTTGTGAATTCCTTAGTAGTTATGTTCACTACAAGGAAAACACCAATTAATGGACATTTTAACATAATTACTTCTCCCTATTTTGTTTCTAGCAGAGGTTTATGGTGGAGGTAAGTAGGAGGAGGTGTCTAGCTAATATTTATTTTTACGATGCACCTAAAATTCTCCAGTACACTGACACACTATCATAACCAATCTGTTTATGGGTTCAAATATCTAGATTCAATATAAGAACAATTAAAAAAATTCCTCCCACACTCAAACCTTGTAAAATACAAACATTCAAAAAAGAAAATCGTCGCATGGTGCATACAAACATATAAATCCCCTAGTGTTCGTTATCATACTAAAAATATTAGTGCATCATGTTACAAGTCACATAGTTTTTAGAGTTAAATTAAAAGACAAATTTTGTAACAATGATGATTTAAAAAAATAGATGGCAGTGCTTACTAAAACATACATATGCACAAGTACATATAATTCCATGTGCACCATGTTAGGGTTAATATTTTTTAAATATTTTCTTCTTGGTGTGCCATAGATTTTCATTGCACAAGTGTGAAATGATACAAGGTACATCATTGTAGGGTTAAATAATAATAATAATAAGGAAATTTCGATGAGAATTTTGTAATGCAAGATAATTTTAGAGAATTTTTATGTGGAATAAACATATAACTTAACTGATGTATCATGATAGAAGGAGCATCACATCAAGGTTAAAGAAAACCCTTTATAGAAAAGTTTATTTTTAAAAACTAGCTATAAGTGCATACTAAATATAACAATGCACCGATTCATACAACTAACATGTGCATTGAGGTAGGTTTAAATATTTTTAAAAAACTATGAGTGGTGTGTCCCATGCCTATAAATGAATCAATGCATTCGAGTACAAGATGCATTGGGGTAGTGTAAAATTAAATTAATTTTTTTATCAAATCTAAATTCCATTTTTACAATCCTCTAATGCATCACACACATTCAATCACAAGTTTTCCTAGTCCCCCTACAAGAACCTTATTGATCGGTGCTACTACATTATTGGATTTCATAAGTTCCTCTTTGGTGTGGAAATAATATAAGTACAAAGGAGAAGGAACTCTCTATGGAGCTTCCTGAGAGTTGCAGCCTATTAGGTTTCTATAGAAAATTAACCCCCTCTCTTATGATATCTAATTTCCCACTCCCATGTGTTCTTCTATGCTATGGAAAAAAATATAATAACATAGAATGGAACCCACTCTCCTACTAGAAGCCCTGTATTTAATATAGCTTGATATCCATCTAGGGTTAGGGTTTGAATTCCTCAACCCTCAATTGTGACAAGTTTTAGGACCTTCTAGAATTTTCTTTAAATTCCTCACATGGAAAACCCCATATACATGAGTAACATGGGTTGACATGGTATCCTCTCATACCATGGTGGTAAATACGATAGGTAAACTTACGAGAGGCACAACGTTTGCATACAATCTCCAATTGATGCGATTTTTTCACTGTTGGAAAGGTCTTGATGTGAAAATTAGCATCACAGGGTCGAATCTATGTTGGGAAAATTTTGACACCAAAAAATGTTGTTTTATTTCTCAAAATGGATCTAGAAGGTTTCAAACCCAAATTTTCCAAACTTAGACCTGCTATTAAAATGACCCCACAAGCTAATTCCTCCAATTTTTAAACTTTGAAAACATCGATATAGATGAAAAATAATACAATGATCTAATTTGTATCATGGAGAATACTAATTTTAAAAATACCTCTCATTTACAGATTTAGCTTGCAAGGTGGATCAACCCAACACACTTCATCTTGTCTAAAATTCAAATTTGATCTACAAATGCAATGTTTTTTATGATATTTTTTGGACTTTGATTTTGAAAAATGTTGGGAGTATAGCCATCTCGATTGCATGCATAATGTTTTGTTGTTTTAAAAACCCAACAAATAGTTTGGATGCCTATTTCTCCTAAACATTGGGATGAGTGGAGGGTTTGCATTCCTATAAGTTATTCTTGAACTACTTGCAAATATTAATCTAATTTTTTCTCATATATACTTGGTTTATCACAAAATAGGGATTGTAATGTTAGGTTAAATACTTGCTATATGGATTGAAGTAATATTACATCCCTAAAATTTTAATTATATGCTTTGCAAACAGTTATGTGAACTCTATTAAGAATGCATATGTATTGTTTCCTAAGGAGTAAGTATTAAATAAAGACTTAAATTTTATAGTTCAAGTAAATGGTAATTGATTTACCCCAAATCTGAATTAACATGGTAATTTCTTCTTTAACATAGTTGCAAAGGTTTGTTGCTATAATATTTGATTTATGCATGGAAATATATTTAGTTGAATGGTGCCTCTAGTAACCTTCTATGATAATGTGTTAGGGTCTTCCCTAGGGGTGTAATTCAAGGTTCAACAACCCATAGTAGAGTAATAATAGTGGAGGATATTCAATGTATGGTGGATTAGGTCCACTATGCTTATTATTATTAAATAAGACCCACTATGTTAGTTAGTACTGAATAAATGTAATTGGGCCTCATTAAATATGGTCCAATAGGTAGTTAGTGTTGGCGAAGTGTCCTCACACATGTAATTTTATTAATAAGGAAAATATAATTACAAAGAGAAGTGAGGACTCAAAACCTACTTAACCTCACTTCAAGAAAGAGCTTGTTTATATAACTCAACTTTAAACTAAATTCTAGGAGAAAAGCCAATCACATAATAACATGAGTATGATACGTGTCATTTACATAGAAGGTAGGTTTCCTTATCATAACAAAGAAGAATAAACCAATTTCTAAAAACATTTGAACTAGGAAAATACTTAAACTATAAAACTTTTAGATTATGAGGCTAACATTCCCCCCTTTAATCCAAAAGTTCATATTTACAAATACCAAGTTCATCTATGAACTTAGTGCAATTTATTATACCAATAGGCTTGGTAAAAATATCTGAAGTTTGATGTAAATATGGAGAGTATGGAGGCTTGATGATGTCTTTGATGATGAGCGATCTGATGAAGTGGCACTTGGTGTTGTCATGCTTGGTCTCTGAGTGAAATATTGAATGCTTGACCATCTTTATTGCTAACTAACTACTGATAAATAAATTTGTTGATAATTTTTTAGTTACACCATGATCCTACAAAATTATTTGTAGCCATACAATCTTGCATGCTGCTTCCCAAGCTGATTTGCACTCTACTTCTGTTCAATAATTGGCAATTATTTCCTACTTTTTGCAAGGTACTTCATTGAACCCATAGTCATTAAGTAACATAAATTTGATGTTCAATGGTCAATGTCACCTACAAAATTGGCATATGAATATCCAACAAGTGTAAAAATTTTATTCTTCTTGTAGATAAGACAAAAATATTTTGTGCTATGAATGTATCTCAGTAACCTTTTCCCTGAATTCCAATGACTTTCCCTTGGTTCCTGCATACACCTTGAAAGTATGTTGATTGAATATGACAAATATTGTTGAGTATTTGTCAAATAACTAATACTTCTAATCAATTTCATGTACCTTGTACTGTTTACCAATTCCCCCCCTTTAAATTTTGAAAGTTTCAAATTATTCTCCATGGGGTAAGAGAAGGTTTACAATCTTCCATGCCAAATTTATTTAATAAATTAGTCGCACACATAGTTTGACTAAGGAATATATATTTAGGATGTTTAGTTAATTCAACTCCAAGATAACAATGAAGTGTTCCTAAATTTGTCATTTTGAACCCTTCTTGGAGTTATTCCTTAACCTGTTTGATGTGAACTTCATTATTTACTTTAATGATTAAGTCATCAACCTAGAGTACAAGTATCACCAAGTTATTATATTGCTTTCATAAATACAAAGTATTATTAGATTCACTTCATTGAAAACACACCTTTTGTAGGTAATAATACATTTTTTCATACCATATACGAGGATATTGTTTCAATCCATATATAGAATTCATAAGTTTTCACACTTTATGTTCCCGTCCTTTAATTTCAAACCCTTGTGGTTGAGTAACAAAGACTTCTTATTTAAGATCACAATTCAAGAAGGAACTTTTGACATCCATTTGATGTAATTTCCAACAATTTTGAGTCGCCAAATTGATGTTCGTTTTGATTGTGTTCCATTTATCTATTGGAGGGAAATTTTCCTCATAATCAATCCCTTCCTGTTGAGAAAAACCCTTAGCCCATGAGTCCAACTTTGTACTTGTCAATTTTAGCGTTAAGCTTGTACTTGATTCGATAAACCCATTTTCAACTTATGGGTTTAACATCAGGTGGAAAATAAACTAAGTTCCAAGTCCTATTTCCATGTGCTAAATCATACTCATTAATCATTTCTTATTTCCATTCTTTATGTGAAACTACTTCATCAAAAGTATCAGGTTCAGTGGAAGCATGAGCAAAATTAGCTTTTGATATTGAAGAACTCATGGTTCCTATTTTGTTCATTTCATTTGAGTGAACATCTTTGAGAAGTTATTTATCCCACTTTGGAATTTTATGTTGAGGGGATTGTGGATTTGAATCATCCATTATTATTATTAAAAGATAATTTTAAAAAATTGAGACTCTCATTTCCTCTGAAGTATCTAAAGTTGGAAAATATTCTTTTGAAGTTTTAGTATCGAAAGAGTCATCTGTAGTTTCATTATCATAATAATTTTTTGATGAAGAAATGTCTTTTGAAGAAACAAAGTCTTTTTCAAACAAAAATGTTTTCCTTTACTTGTTCAAATTAGCTTTACCCTTAGTGTTTTTCTTCTCCAAAAGACTAAGGAGATGATTAATCTCATCAAAACTTTTACTTTTAGTTTCATAAAAAATTATGTCTCTACTGAAAATGAACTTACCATCTGAAAGAAACATATACCATTTCTTTTCATCAATGTATACAATGAAGATACACTTCATACTTGATTTTTATAATTTATTCCTTTTTTCCATGGGTACTAAAGCATAACATGTTGAGAAAAAAACCAAACGATGATTTATCTTCAGTTAGAAACCATACTGAGATTCATAATGAAATTTTCCATCTAATGTTGATGTAGGTGATCAATTTTTGAGATAAACATTTTTTTCTCAACCCATTGAACTGCAACATAAACATTGCTATTCCCATGAGAGTTTTGTTCATCCTTTCAATAACTCCATTCTGTCGTGTAGTAAAGGAATTTTCTAGTTATCTCTTAATTCCATTGTCTCGACAACAATCATTGAATTTAGTTGAAGTGAATTCGTCTCCATTATGTGTTCTCAATGTTGCAACATTTTCTTTAGTTCCATTTTCAACCATGTGTTGAAAATATTTAAATTTTTCAAAAGATTCAGAATTTTCAAAAGTTGAATTATTGGTTAGCTAGGTCTCTTTGATCACCCATTTTATATGCCAAACGATGTTTCATAACTCACTTGCATTTTGTTTAAACGATCATCTTTTTTTTTAATAAATGGTTTGCAAAGGATAACTATTGATTATGCTAGCCTTCCAAGTGTATTTGTAATAGTTCAAGGTGGAAATGGATGTTTGAGTCTAGCTAATGTATTCTAATATGGGGGGATGTTGGGTAAGGGGGTTAGGCCTCCACCTAGGAGGATGAGGCCCTCTTAATGGGTCACAATTGGCACGTTTTCAATCTTGTGTGGACACATGACCCACCCCCTAGAATTCACCAATGTAAAAGTTGTTGAGATGCTGCCATTAGATATATCCAACCCACAATTTTGTAAGGAAATACAAAGGGAACTTCCTATTATTGCAGGGAGGTTTGTGAAAAACCATGAACCACATATCCATCTAGCTGTCTACAAAATGTTGGTAGGTCCACCTATCCATTCCAATGTGTTTCTTTGTCCTTGGAGGTCGTGTTCTGGTTATAGGTCAAGGAACAAGTTCATCAAATCGTGTTTCATATCTCTAACCTATTTTCTATTTAAGCCCATCCTATAATACTCAAAAACATCCTATCCCTTTAATCATAAATATGTGATAATTGGCTTTGGGCACTAGCAATTGAAGAAACAATGATATCAGAGAAACAATGATACCTAGTGATGTATATAGTGAAAGGAGTGAGATCTCTCTCGTGTTGCTTAAATATTGTATTAGGGATCTTAATGGATTAAGTCTTGTATCAATTTCAAACTTTTCATTTTGTGGCTTTGGGTTGGGGTTTGGTCTATCTTCATTTGGAAACATCAGTTTTCAATTTTCTTCAGGTGCAATCTCCATGTGATTAAAATATGTTGCATTTAAATTTTTCATTTGTTTTTAAAATTTCCAAAAAATTATGAAATACAAAAAGAAGAAGGTTTAGAAAACCTACCTAGAACCAATCAAATAGGAAGTCAACACTAGCACTAAAACACTCTTGCAATGCCTCCTCAAATTGCTCAATAACTTGCAAAATGAGTCACATAGTTAGGTAACAATGGAACCAACCACATGATGTTTTCCAATAAAGAAACACTGAAGTGCGCTTGTGTTCCTGAAAACTCTAACTTGGTGTTAAGTTGGTGAGCCTGTATGACAATTCATGGAAATCAAGGCTGCATGATCATGAATACATGCACGTTTCTAAGAATGTGAGCATGTGTGTGTGTGCAGGCTCCTACCCACCACATTGCCATTTTTTCAACCATCAACTTCATGCAAGCACCCTCCATCATTTAGGTACTCAACACCTACATGAATAGTAACATATGCATTATATATTGTATGAAAAATAACATAGAGTTGTTAGAGGAACTCATATTTCACATAGTTATAGAAAAATTATATACATAAAAAATATATATATGGAAATCTAATTCAATATTCTACATTTCATCATTTTACAACATATTCAAATTCATTGTAAAAGTACCTCAAATCATCCCTCCAAATTAACATATTAATGTTTTTCCATGTTTGCATTTCCACCAACATATCATGAAAAAAAAAGATAATAATTATATTATTAATTTTTATTTTTAAAAGTTAAATATTGTATTAGGGATCTTAATGGATTAAGTCTTTCATCAATTTCAAACTTTTCATTCTGTGACTTTTGGTTGGGGTTTGGTCTATCTTCATTTGGAAACAACAGTTTTCAATTTTCTTCAAGTGCAATCTCCATGTGATTCAAATATGTTGCATTTACATTTTTTATTTGTTTTTGTAATTTTCAAAAAATTATGAAATACAAAAAGAAGAAGGTTTAGAAAACCTACCTAGAAGAAATCAAATAGGAAGTCAACACTATCACTAAAACACTCTTGCAACGCCTCCTCAAATTGCTCAATAACTTGCAAAATGAGTTGCATAGTTAGGTAACAATGGAACCAACCACATGATGTTTTCCAATAAAACAACACTGAAGTGCCCATGTGTTCCTAAAAAAACTAACTTGGTGTTAAGTTGGTGAGCCTGTATGACAATTCACAGAATACCAAGGCTACATGATCATGAATACATGCACATTCCTAAGAATGTGAACATGCTTGTGTGTGCGGGCTCCTACCCACCGCATTGCCACTTTTTCAACCATTAACTTCATGCAAGCACCCTCCATCATTTAGGTACTCAACACCTACATGAACAGAAACATATGCATTATATTTTGTATGCAAAATAACATAGAGTTGTTAAAGGAACTCATACTTCACATAGTCATAGAAAAATTCTATAAATAAAAATTATATATATGGAAATCTAATTCAATACCCTACATTTCATTATTTTATACCATATTCAAATTCATTATAAAAGTACCTCCCTCCAAATTAACATATTGATGTTTTTCCATGTTTGTATTTCCACTAACATGTCATGTTAAAAAAAAGATAATAATTATATTATTAATTTTTATTTTTAAAAGTTAATTTAAAAACAAATTAAATAATTATAATTTTATAGTTAATAATTCTCTTCCTATAGATAATTTAATTCAAGTCATTGATAAGTCATTGATATATCAAGTCATTGATATATTTTCAACTAGATTGATTTCATTCCATTTTATACTTAACAAATCATATATCTAAAAGTTACTTATTTATATGCATAGTTAATTTAGTTTTCTATCCTCAAACAATTAGAACCAAGCTATGCTTTCCTTATGTATGATTAGAGAGATACCTTCAATTTGTATTTCATGATATTATATCAAAATTATTTTAAATTGCTCAATAATTTTAACTAAATTATTTAAATAATATTATTTTTAAATTTAAAATTTAAAAAATTAATCAAATTTTATCCAATAATAACACAAATCACTTCATCATTAAAATTATGAAACAACACTATCCTATTATCCCATTATATTATAAGACCAACAACTTTATATCTAAGACTACTCCTTCTAAATCACAAGAGTGTTTATTTGGTTAAAATCATAGCGTTAACATCTTAAAAGTTTCAATAACAAGATTAATCATTTGTAAAAATCATATTGCCGTCTCATTGAAATTCCCATTGAAAAGCAGTAATCCCATTTTATAAGGAAATAAAATTTATAACAATATATTAAAATTACTCCAGATGGGGTGACACGCAACGACGCCTTGTCACATGGCTTAGCATTAAGCTACAACTTAAATGTTGTAGGCCATTCCCCCTTCCTTCAACAATTACGATGGTAGCAGGCCATTACAACAGCTATACGGAGGTGAGACTTCTCCCTCGTGCAAACGCACTAGCATAGCCAGCATTCAATATGACAGAGATAAGAGGGAGCCATGCGATGCCGTCATACAAAAACTTGAAAGTTAGAGCGCCTAGACAGAGCTGGTTCATTTTCGTTTTGGACCTCCTCGTCGGTTGGGAGCTCTGGTGCAGTTTCCTCTGTATCTCCATTCACCCCTTCTCCGCAATGACAAGGAAGCGAGGCAAGCCTCGTCAAGGCTTAGCCTGGTACACCCACAAAGAGAAATGATAGAGAAGACAGAACCTTGAGCACGCTCTGTCAATGGCGACTTCTATCCTCTGGTAGAGAGTAAGAGCCGATCGCTTGGCACTCCATGCCACTATAGCTAAGCTTGTAATAGAGCGTAGCACGGACACCCTTGCAATTGAGCCTGGAAGCTGTCTGAAGGGAGGGGCTGCGGACGAGTTCCCAACTTGCTATGTCGAAGAAACGTCGTGCCCGGAGGATTTCGCGACCACCCTGGAACCTCAAGCTACTGAGCCTGAAACAAAGGCTGGAAGCGGTCTGAAGGGAAAGCCTGTAGAAGAGTTCCCAATTTGTTATGTAGAAGAAATATCGTGGCCGGATGACTACATCCCCACCTGCCATGCTGAGAAGGTAATGAGAGATGATGAGGCTCAGAATAGTGTCTGCGCAGAGATGAATGTGGACGAAGCCAGAGCAAGGATGAACGTGGAAGTGGGGAATGAAACTTTCGACAAGGCAGTAAACAATGAGTTGCATGGTCTATTCCTTCGTGCAGAGCATCTGGCTCTCGTGTTCGAACTCCGAGGCCACATGGCAGACCAGGAGCACAGAGCCCTCCTCATGGGACAATGCTTGGACCTGCTCCTTGACGCGTACTCCAATGCTCCAGCAAAGCGGAAATGTCCAATGTGTGCACAACCATTTGCTATTCCGGCCAGATCCATGTGTCAGAAGGGAAATTGTGACAGGTCACCGGGTATCTGAGTTTTCCTTTGCTAGTTTGGTTTTTCATCATGATGTTGTTCAATGTTAACTCAAACTATGGCCATCTGTTCTGGTTTCCTTCGAGTAGGACAGAGGGCAAAACAATTTTTAGCCTATTTTCCTAGGCATATTTCACCCCAAACTATGCTAGTTTTCGGTAAAACAACAACATATTTGGTGGCTCAAGACGACAATATCTCTGTGTATTTTTGTCTATGTTTCTCTGTCAACTTAATATATAGCAGGTACTATCCCTTTTTTACTTTATATATATATATATATATATATATATATATATATATATTACAAGATAATTTATATTAATTTATAATTTATTTATTTCAAAATGTTTTAAAAAATTAAATAATATAATTTTTTATTTTATTTTTATATTTATAATTATAAAAATTTAATTATATTTTCAAATGAATAAAATTGTTATTTTTAATATTAAAATAAGCTCAACATCTTAAAATACATATAGTATAAAAATTATGATGATGATGATGATGATGATTAACGTCCACTAAGACCTAATTGGTCTATGAGACCTTAAGAGGGTAAGTGATTACTTGTGATTCTTTAAAATTTTGTTTTTGTGCTCAAAAAACATTAAGAGAAGCTTTCCAAGATCACTATACTTTTGTTGAGTTAAGAGGTTAGGAAGGTTCGTAGTGTGATCAATATTTTGAAAATGAGATCTAATATGGGTATAGGCAAGTGGTTTTCATCTTCAACCTTCTTAGTGTCACAAAGGTGACACACTCATCCCATGGCGTTTTAGGAATTGACCAACGCCTAGTTTCACTATTGAGCTAGTGAGAATTTGTTCTTATCTTAGCAATGCTTATTTTTTTCTTTAAACTTGGCAAAACAGATAGATAATTTTGATCTTCTATATTAGGGTTGATTACATCTTTATCATACCTTAATTTTCTTTTTTCCTCTAAATCTTTTTCACACCACATTTTCCCCTTAAATTTTGATTTGACATTTTTTTTAATAGTATCTTTATTCTGCAAAATGGTTTCGTCCATGATTCCCTAATAGTTTAGCCAAGACCGGGCATCTTTATGTCATCCTCTCTTGAGTAGATGGTGGTTATGACTTGATTTTGAAGAAATTTTAGGTAGACTCTTGTCTTCCATGTTGTTTAACTTGTTCTTATACATTAGGTATATAGTCATAACCATACTCTCAATGGGGGGAAGGCTTGTTTCTAAGAGGAGGATGAGATATGGCGTATTTCCTATAATTTTGAGATTATAGGTTATAAAATTCTTTTGTATTTGCTCTATCGTTCTTCAGGATTCACCAGAAATACTACAACCTCAGACTTCACATCCATAAAAAAATAATAATATTAACATTTTATAATTATAATTTCATAAAATTTAAACACCCATTTTCCTTTTTATTATTTTAAAACACAATACTTTACTCATTTAATCTATAACATGTTTTTATTATTACTACAAAACATTTAAAATATTCTTAACCGACTATATATAAACTTAAAAACAGAAAAAACCTTCTTAACCGACAATATATAAACTTAAAAACAGAAAAGACACAGGATCACCAACAGGTGCAGCTGCAGGGCCTATGCAACTGCACCTCACAGTCCTCCTACTTCTTAAAGCTGAAAGGTATGGACTAAACTTTAATTATCATATCTTATATTCTTTATGAGATTTGAAAGGTGTGGACTAAACCTTAATTACAACAACTCAGATTCTAGAAATACAATCCCAACATCAAATCATTCACATATTTATAGTTTATCAGATGATCGAAATATGGGTATTTTTTTGGGTTTTTAAAGTTTTTTTTATTGAAATTTGGTGATGTAAATTTAGATAAAATAACTATTTTTTTTTGTTTAATTGTATTTCTGAATGCATAAATAAATTCAGTGTATTGAAAAACATTGAAACATTCAAATTATCCAAACTTATCCACTCAAATCTGTAAATCCAACCATTTCTCACCAAATTTTAACAAAATCAAATAAAAAAATCTAAAAAACAAAACGCAACACGTTAGTTAGACAATTTCGTGAGAAAATTTATAATTCACGGTGTGTTTTTGTTAATACTTAGACAACGCTGAATACTGAGTATGCTGAATAATCATGATAAACGTATATACAGTGAATATCTACTATTCATTCTGCTGATAGTCACCCTCCCACGCCGACACGATGTCCTTCAGACGCGGCCTGAGCTCCTGGTTGCAGAACTTACTGTATTCTAGCGTATCCCCAGCGATCTGGCGAAGCTCTACCAGCAAGACCGAGGGCGTGACTTCAAAAATCTCGGCATCAATACACAAATGCCCCTTCCGCCGCTGATCGGAACCCTTCAGCTGCACCTTAAAGTCCTTCGACTTTTTAAAGCTGAATCGGAACACCCTGGCAATCTCCTCCAGCTTCGACAATATGCTCGGCGCAGACTGAGTCGACGTGAACCTCGATTCCTCCTGTTTCACGGTGTTGTCCTTGAACAGCCCGGCGAGACTGAAGGACGGCGAACGGGAGATGATGTCGAAAGCGTTGAGGCAGGCCGGCTTGGGGGTACAGAAGGCAGAGTCGACATCGACGAGAAGGCCGACATCGACATCATTGTCGGCTTTCGGGCGCTTGAAGCCTCGGCGGAACCAGGGGACCTCCATCAGCTCCGCGACGGTTATCCTCGTCCGGGGTTTGGGGTCCAGCAGCCGGACCACGAGCCGCTGTACTTCGGAAGAAAACCAGGGCGGGCACTTGAAGTCGCCCTTGTAGATCTGCTTATACATCACCGTCAGATTCGCGCCCTGGAACGGCAGGTAGCCCGCCATGACCACGAAAAGTATGACCCCGCATGACCAGATGTCAGACTTTGCACCGTCATAGCCCTTCTTGGTAATGATCTCGGGTGAGACGTAGGCCGGCGTGCCGCACGGCGTGTGGAGAAGGCCGTCCTGCCTGAACTGCTCTGACAGCGCGCTGAGGCCAAAGTCGGAGACCTTCATATGGCCGTTTTCGTCTAATAACAAGTTCTCGGGCTTCAAGTCCCGGTGATACACACCCCGACTGTGGCAGAAATCCACCGCGCTTATCAGCTGTTGAAAATACTTCCTCGCYTCCTCCTCCTTCAGTCTCCCCTTGGCTACCTTGTTGAAGAGCTCACCGCCCTTAACGTACTCCATCACGAAGTAAATCTTGGACTTGCTCGCCATGACTTCGTAGAGCCGTACGATGTTGGGGTGTCGAACCAATCTCATAACCGAGATTTCCCGTTTAATCTGCTCGATCATGCCGACCTTGATAATTTTTTCTTTATCCATGGCTTTAATGGCGACGCTCTCGCCGGTCTCTAGGGTTCTGGCGTAGTAGACCTTGGCGAACGTCCCTTGGCCGATCAGGCGCCCTAATTCGTACCTCCCCATGAGGATATTGGGCTGCGTATTCATCTCGGCTGTAAGCAAAAAGATATCACAAAGTTGTCTTGCCTGTATTGGGTCTGTTCAGTTTCGAGGGCCTGACCTAGCTCTCCGACCTGATCTCCAGTCCCGACATCTCGAGTGTGTCTGCTGCTATACGAGCTGTTGTAGAGCCCGAGACCGACGGCCTGGAGTAGGATGTGATCCCTATGTAGAGATATCACTGTCTATATGATAAGTTGGGATAAGGGGCACTCATATCATAGAGTGTTCTGTAAGGTAAAACGATACATCATATTATTGTCCTTTGACAAAATATTGAACTCAAATAGGAAAGTCCAAATAATAATGCTATAAGATTGGTACTCTTGCCCTCATCTACCTTAAACACTTTATGCAAGTACCAAATCCCTTGGCAAATGAAATCCTCCCTTGTGTCCATTCAATGTGAATCCGATAGTAATGTGTCGTCCCATGCTTATTTGTTGCCTTGTCCACTTCCCTCTCCATAATGATATTGTGACCATGGTAACATGCCATGGTAGTCATTCGCTGATTGGGCACTTTGTATTGAAAAAGGATCACTACGAATATGATATAACATGCAATATCTACTCAACAAAAAGTTAGGTCACTGAAAAGAGAGATTTGGTGTACCACTTTATTCTAATGTTAGGTCATGAAAATAAGAAATTTATCATTGTGTCAATCTTATTATTCTAAGATCATTAATCACTAGTTGCGCTACTTCTTGTGATGAATGAAATTATTGGGTGTAGTCATGGCTTCATGTGGTGAGTGTAATAGGTGGCCGCAATTAATGCTCTTCCTCATCTATTTTTGTGGATTCCTCTGTGGTTCTAATGGGCTTGTGTGTTGTTTCTTGTTTTGGTGGTATGCTTGTTTATGTGGATCTAGTCTTCATGAGGGATTTTTAGTTGCAATGTTGTTAGCAGTGTAAAATAGAGGTTCTACTCTATGATTTTATGTGATGAATGTAATCGATGGATTTAATGAATGCTCTTCTTTATGTATTGTTGTGAATGCTTTATAGTTTTGTTCATTACAAGGAAAACAACAGTTTAGTGCAGGTTTGAGTAGAATCACTTCTCCCTAATTTATTTCTTGGAGAGATTTCTAGTAGAGGTATATAGCAAACGTTATTTTTACGATGTACTTTAAAATTTCGAGTGCACTCATGCACTATCATAACACATACATAAGTTTGTTTATATATCTAAACTCACTCCAAATAACAATTCAAAAAATTGCATCCATATTTTAATGTTGTAAAATAGAAACATTGAAAATAATTTTTTTGCATAGTGCATACAAAACATATAAATTCCATAGAGCTCGTTATTATATAAAACAAATTAGTATATCATGTTACAAGGCACATAGTTTTCAGAGTTAAATTAAAAGACTCAAATTTTGTAAAAATGAAAAAAAAAAGGATCACAAGGCTTACTAAACATATAGATGCATGGGTACATAGAATGCCATGTGCACCATGTTAGGGATAATTTTTTATAATATTTGCTTGTTGGTGTACCATAGATATTTAAGTGCACCATAGTGGCATTATACAAGGTGACTAGCTGCAGGGTTAAATTTATTAAAACACACAAATATTTTAAAATAAAGCTATGTAGCATGCACTAAAAATACAACCACACTGGTGAATAATGATATAAGGAGAATCTCATCATTGTTAAATAAAACTCTTCAAAGAAAATTTTACTTATAGAAATTAGTTAGTTGTGCGTACTAAACATTAAAATGCACTAATTTATGCTACTAACATGTGCACCAAGGCAGGTTTAAATATTTAAAAATAAATATTAGTTGTTTGCGCCATACCGATAAATGATTCAATGCAATCGAGTACAAGATACACCTAAAATAATATAATATAAAAAATACCAGAACAAATTTTCATTTTTAATACCCTGCAGTGCATCACACACATTCAAGCACTAGTGCTCTTGATCCCCTTATGAGCACCTCATTGTCAAATGCTACATAATTATTGGATTTCTTAGGTTTCCACAATAGAGTTTTGTTTATTTCATAAATTTTCTAAACCTCCCAAATCGAATATTTTATTTGTACATCAACTATGCCTCCATAATAGAGATGAAACAACACAAACTAATTGCTACACCTTAATTTAAAGTTTCATTAATTTAGTTATTCAATTTAACCTTTCAATCAAATACATTATTTTTTAAATGTCATTAGTGTGGCCTTCGCTATTTTTGTGTATCCATAATTGGTGCATTTATAGGTTGTATCATGTATTAGTGCACCATTTTGATTATAAGTGCACAAGGAATTTGAATATGAATGTACTATTATATCTAGTGTGGTAGAATGTAATGGAGTGATTATGCATGTTGTGCCATATCCACTGATACACACCAGATAACTATTGGTAGCTACACAAAGCAATGGCAGTGAACATTGGGATGACTGAGTGTCTCATTGAGTGTGAATTTAAAGATGACTTAGTGCATGATCATGGTGTTATCCTATTAGGTCAGTGCATCGTCATGGTGCTATTGTATATAAGTGGCACATTACCATTCCAATGTTTTTATTTTTGTAAGACATGTAGTGTTTTGTCATGTAATAGTAGTTCCTCTATCAATGCTACCTTGGATGACTAATCACGTTGTTGCTAGTGCTTCTATCACATATGGATGCACCAAATAGCATATAATATGTGCAATGCTCTTTCAACTTATTGATTGTAATGCGCTCTGGAAAATGCACGTATCCGTCACAGCTCTTCTTAGAGATAATCTACCACCATTCGAGCAAGCTTGCTTCATTTTCCATTATTACAGTTCATCACATTTCATTTATTAATAGAAGTCAGGTTTCACTGTATCTCTATGTTTTTTTTATAACTCAATATTTCATTTCGTTCCATTAATAAATATGGATCATTAGTACTCTAATTATGAATAATGGCACCGTTTTCTAGTTCTACATGCTAATACACATGCATGGTTATTTAGGGCCACGATGTTATCCTATAAGGGTGGAACACAACCATACCAATTTTTTTATTTCATAGCATATGTATGTCAGACAATTGGCTTAGGTTGATGGAGAGGTTGTATGGATTGTTGATTGTCATTGATGTCAACCATTGGAGAGTGATATTCTAGACTGATGTCAACCCTTAGTGATTGATGTCAACCCTTGGAGAAAGTCCAGTAGCAAATTATGGTAGCACAAATGTTTGGGTAATGGACCCAAGGTTGTTTCATGTATAATGGTATGAGTTTTAATATATTTGAAGGTAATACTATTCTAGATGTATAGTATATGTCATTCCATATTTGGTGGTATATGGAATGTCACATAACTCCTCATGGTTAGAGAGTTATCGCCATGAGAAGTTGGAGAACCCAGGTTTGGGTAATGGACCCAAGTTTGTTTGATGGATAATGGTATGAGTTTTGATATATTTTCAGGAAAAACTATTCTAGATGGATAATACATGTCATGCCATTTCTAGTGGTATGTGAAACGTCACATAAATCCTCGCAGTTAGAGATTTATGGCCATGTGAAGTTGTTGAACCCTCATGAGTCATCTAGAAGCCCGAAAAGGTCAAAGTAGTCAAAGTGGTTTAAGATATTTTAAAAGGTAAATAATATATTGAACTGATGAGTGTATTATAAGTCAAAGTGAATACAAAAGAAATTATTTAAATAATAAAGTTAATGGAGAAATTAGAAGTGGGTTAACCCTAAAATAAAGAAAGTGGGTTAAGATGGTTAAAAGGTAACCCCTTGAGGAAGCTACATGAAAGTATAAATGAGAGGCAAGGCTCTCTCATTTTAATCACACTTGATCATATTGAATATCTACAAGTGAATGAGGTAACCAAAGGATATCTAAGCCTAATTTCAGAGGAAAGGTGAAGTAAAGAAGGCCGAAATTCAAGGGAGGATAAGTTCTTTTGATGATGCTTTCTAAGGTATGTTATTTACAGGTCATCTCACCATTTTTGCAATAACATTTTTTCTAGAATGATTCAGACCGTGAAATATGGGAGGACATTGAGGAAACATATCCAAGTAGCGGTGATACAAATTTCATCTTGCAGGTCGTTGTATTTTTGGAGTTACACATCGTCGAAAATAGGGTTTGTGGCTAATCCTGAAACTAGGCTAAAACAAGTGTTTTGGGTTAAAACGTCATAACTTATTCATAACAGATCCAAATTCAGTAAGGCCAAATGTATTGATTATAGTACAGTCTTTAGTATTATGTGTACAATTTTCAGATCCATTCAACAAATATTCTATGTGGGGCACACTGTTAAGAACCAAATATCAATATAGCATAGAAGAACCTCAGAATAAGTACTGAACGCCTTGAAAAAGAGATCAATTCAGATAATAAGCCTCTTTGAGGGGGCAACCTCCTTATTCCCACATAAATGTACAATTACAAGATGATTCCAATTGAAAATGTCTCGTTGGTATATATAGGAGACTAGGAGGTATAATTACAACTAATGGAATAAAGCCAACATAAATAAAATAACATTACTAATGTAATATGCCCCAATTAAGGGGTA
>JZKD02S1733599.1:16712-27482 GCA_000966675.3 Picea glauca | reverse complement strand
CATTTGCTGGATAATAATAAAGGAAGGACCTGGAAATTTCTCTGGTGGATGTAGCCCACACTGGGTGAACCACATAAATCTATGTCTCTCTTGTATTGTGTGTCTTCTGTGTTTTGTTTCTGCATTTGTTTTATTTTATTGCTCCGCGGTCTTGTTTTTTCTAACATTAAATCCGATTTTCCTATTGAAATTTATGGCCTCCTAAAGTTTCTTAAGCCAAATATCACATTTTCTTCCCACTCCCATGTGACATATATGCAAATCACACTCTCCTATGTCATATGACGTGGAACTAACGTTGATGTGGCACCTACCACCTATCCTCATCATCATCAGGATTTTTCTTGACTCTTCTTCCCAACATTTTGATCACATACTCTGAAAAAGATGTCAGAGCTTCATCGTCCTTGGCATACACACTCTTCATTGTCAGAGTCCTTCTCCATCAAAATATATCTACTCCTAATATCACAACTCACTCTAGCGACCCTCTCTCGATGATTGGTTTGGATTGCATCTCACTAACTACTTGATTGATGACCTTCATTCGTTCTCGGAGTTGATGGCCTCACGACTATAATACCCAAAGTACAAAGATTTATTTATGTTTATCAGTTAACGAATGCTCCTTCATTTCCTCGGATTGAATCCTTATTTTCTTCTTTCACATAGCAATGTTGTTCGCAGCTGAATTCTTTGTTGAATTACATAGGCTCTTTTGAAGCTAAGCCCCTTTTCCTTCCAACCAACCAACATCAGAACCGCGAGATTATTACTTTGCAATGTTGCGCAAGATTAAACCTCGAGCAGATTGCCAAAGAAAAAATCTCTCATGCCATCAATATTTTCCTTGAGTGAACAGTTGGATCTTTTTCGTGCAACAGTATTCGGGTTATAACTTTGGATGGTCCAAGTTAACACTCCAAACGGTCTCCTTCAGACTCCAAATGACTTGTAATCATTATCATTGATCATCACTGAAAGGACGATCTAGATATTTTGCATGCAAAATAGAGCTATGAAGGAATATTCCTTGATGCCTCTTGTCAATGCATTGAAACTTCACAAATTTTCTGGATGCCGAATAATCATATTTGAATATACGTCATCACTTTTTTGGAGCTTTAAACCTTCAGTAGGCGAATCGAAGAAGGAATATTCTTTGATTCATTTCTTTGATACCGTTGCACTGGCGCATTTCAACAGTCCGTGAAATGGCTCTTCCAATGGACTATGGGGATTGGTTCTAGATCTATTACATAATGAGATCTAACTCTTGAAGTTGATGAATCGGGATGGGAATGGGATAGGAGTTAGAAAGACCCCGATGTGATGTTATGAACATGCACACTTTGCTCTTTTTCAGTTCTAATGGAAAATTGACCAGAACCGTTGATATGGTGGGTTTTTTATTTTGTAGGTTCAAGAATTAATGGTCCAGATTAACCTGCAAGCCTGGTCAATGGTTGTTTAGTGAAAAATTTTAAACAACCATAAATTTTACTACAAATGTCAGAATGAGGCCTGTGATACCTCACTGGAAATATATCATAAAGAGGAATGCAATGGAATGGGTCTTTGAGAAAAAAATTATGGAAGACGTCATCAAATATAGAAAACCAACAACCACAGATTTGGGGGGGAAATTGACCATACCAACTTCAGGAAGTCGTATCTAGAGCTACAAGCAACACAATAAGGCACATGAGGGCTCAATGGAAAGCTATAAGAGTGAAGCATAAGTTGAGATATGAATTGCTAGCATATTGAAATTAGAAATGGCTGAAAATGAAAACAACACATGGAACCTGAATTTGGATGAAAAATCGGCTATGCTGACTTCAAATCGTCATATCTTGAGCTGCAATCAAAAAAATCGAACCATCAATATCTCAATGGAAAGATACAATAGAGGAAAATAATCCACAATGATCACTTTCTATAGGTGGAATCCATAAATTCCCAAAAACTTCTGAAAAACAAAAGATAACGCAAATGGACAGAGGCAATGAGTGTTTTTAAATAGATATCATTTGTAAATTGTCCGAGGACGAAAATAATGACTTATGAGTCTCTTCAGTTTCTTTGCATAACACTTACATGTGTCCATTTTCAAAATAGAGAAGAGAAATAGAATGAAAATGAAACGAACGAAGATAAGAACTAAAGAGTCTCTCTCTTGTCTTATAAAAGAGAACTCATGGCATAGAGCTATGAATTTTTCCATTTGTAACAAAATATGGTACTTTTACTTCTGAGTAATAAAGAGTGGGGGGATTTTTCAATTCATAACTGTATACAAGTTCTTGTGGCACTATTCTACAATTGTATTTGTGTTTTAATTTTTCTAGGTATTGATCATATGAACTATTTTTGTGCTTAGTATCTATAATTTTTTACTGATGTGATTTCTTATTGGTGCATGAATGATGTTAAATAATTCATTTTCAACTATTTGAGATGATTTCTGCAATATTATTGTGCTAACATGTCTGGGATTTCATGAAATATTTTTGTTCTCTAGATAATATTTTTGATTGTACTCATCTATTATATTTTCTCCCAGCATAGGTTAGAATTAGTTAGATGAAATTGGTTAGATTTTAGTTAGATTATCCTTTGAATTAGTTAGAACTGTTTGTGGGGTGGATTGTTGTATTTCCCCTATTTATTCTTTTAATTCTAAGCGGCAACAAGGATGATAAAATCGAGGGAAATGTTAACGCAAACGAGAGTAGGTCTAATTGGGACCTGTCATCGAGCATTTTCCCTCATCTGATTGAATGGGTAATTCTGTCCCATCAACATAAATGGTGCTAGAAGGAGGGCCAGATGGCAAGCTGGCCCTAGGGAGTCATTCTTGTTAATTTTGTTTTAATTTACTAATGGTTCCATCCCATGTCCCTTTGTGGAGTTGTTTTTCTGGTACTGTACCTCCCAAACCTCCTAGAAATATTTTATATTTCTTGTCGCAACTAATATTTGATGGTGAGGGTGAAATATTTGCATTTGAACATCTTTTTAATTTCTAGAAATTTTGCGGTTCTCACAATATTACTGATACAAATATTATTTGCAAGTTATTCACTCTCACTTTTACAGGATGGGTCAAGAGTTGGTGCGATACTTCGTTGACCACCTCTATTGACACATGGGAACAATTTATACATGAATTTTTGCATGCTTTTGAGAACTATGATTATGATAATTTATGTGTAGAAATTTTGAGCTTCAAAAGAACAAAGATGAATCTCTTGCAGATTTTATTATCATATTTTCTCATCTTTGCTATAGGTTTCCTTTGGATGATAGGCCCTCTAAAAATGATTTTATTTCTTGTTTAGTTTCTCTTACTAATTAAACAAACCAGCTAGTGCGTGAAGAATCTAAATCATGTTCTAATGTTCCTTTACATGTTGATTTAGATTTAAATGAAAATGTTGAAGATGCTAGTGTTTCAGATGGAATTCATATGTCTGGATATTTCATTACTTTGGGGGATATAGATCAAATAGAACATTCTTTTTAGGAAGAAACCTATGTATCCGCCCACCACTCCAAACCCCCTTACCTTCCTTGTGACAAAAAATACACCTCTTGTGTTGTAATTTAAAGTTCATATTTTTCTGTAGCTTCCCAAGTTGATGGTTTTCATGCTGATAATGAGACACTTTGGGTCACACCAATGGTTATGTCAGGCTCTCATTATCCTACCTCATATTTTCCATCACAAGGAATGAAGGAGGGATATATGGAACAAAACTTGAATTTTTTTTTCTTTGTTAGTGAAGAAAATATGGACCCTCATAAAATCAATTCTTCCTCACCCATGGATAATTTGGAATTAGTTCCTCTTGTTTTGGATTGTCTCATTGTTACAAATTCTCATTGTATAACTGACGTAGATCAAGAATTTTTTCCTACTTCTAGTGGATCATTTATTGAAAATTCTAGTTCTAATCATTCTTGTGTTTTTCTCCCATCTTTTAAGCATGAATGTGTTTTGGGAGACATCTCAGATTCTCATATTTTGCAAGGAAAAAACAAACAATTTGATCTCTTCACTCCGCGAGAAGAAATAAGCATGTAGGACATACCTCTTTTATCTGAACAATCTATTTTTATCTTGGAAGAGGAAAACCATATTGAGGAAGGACATACTAATTGTGAAACCACACCTAATGTGGAGCCCATTGATTCACAATCATCCAATGATGTTTTTAAAGAGGAGGAGCTACCATTCAGGGAATCACTTTTAGAAAATCCCTCTTGTTCTAGAGAAGCTTTTCATTCTCTAAATTCTTCCACTTATTTCTATTTATATCCTGATATTTTTAATGGATGTAACACCCTGTTTCCCCCAGTCTATAAATATAACTATGATGGACCTTATGTAGAAGGTCGATGAATGTAAATTCTAATTATCTTAATAGAAAATTGTTACGTGTTGCATGACTGCTGAAAGAGGGGATGTGCTAAGAGAGAGACCACGAAATGTTGTGAAAGGTGGTGGAGGGGACCAGGAATGGTTGTGTTAACCTCCACCAAACCAGTACCATGCTGGAATTGGTTTTCTCAGTTCAGAACAAACCTTTGACCAAGAATGAATTCTCGTCAGGCTGGTAGGTGGGAATGCCCCCTCAAGAGTTAATGAGGGATGGGGTAGATTGCCCATCGATAAGGCTTCTAGACCTGACCATGGACTAGGGATTCAAGCCATACACAATCTTGTTGAGAGAGGCAAGAAAGGAAGCGTGGTGGACAGAGGGAGACCTGCGAAGAAAATGCAGATATGAGAGAGGAAACTCTTGGGTCTGAGGGAGGACTGAAGGAGGAAACAGTGAGTTCTGATCATTGAAAATAGAGATTCAACCAGGAGAAGGAGAGTAACCTTCATCCTTATCTATTTTTGTATTGGGAGAAGGAGAGTAACCTTCATCCCTACCTTCCATTGAGTTGTAAGTAAGAGATTGAATCTCGATGTATTTTGGCTTAAGCTAAGGGGTGGCCATTGATAAATCCATTGGGAGTGACTGAGCCTATGGTTGGGTGGAAATGAGCACCGCTTTCAGTAGTCACATCACACTCTATGGTTCTGATAAGTGTTTTCTCGCCTTATGTTTTGAATTGTAAATAATGGATGCATGTGAGTATTTACATGTCTATAAAGGTTTCTTTCTCTGTATTAAATGATTAAGTTATGAGTATGCGTTCGTTTCCTTGAGAACCTATAATTATGCTTGAATTTTCATACTCCCCAGTTTAATCACTCGAAGGTGCTTACCCCAGGAATTTACATCGTCGTTTGGGAGTCGGAGCAATCCTCTGGGAATATTTACCGATTTGGTAACCTCACAAGTTAACTTGCCTTGATTTAGAGCTTAAAGCTCTGCGAGTCGAGAAGGTGTTCCCTTCAGACCAGTAGTCTAGGAGACTCTGAACTTGCACTTATTTCCTTAACCAAAAACCCGACTAAGAGCGGGGATCATAGCCCCAGATTTTTATGAAGATCCACGTGACCTGGGTATAGGAAATTTGGCACTCGAGGCTCTGAGATGTCAAGTTGTATGAAGGTCAAGTTAAACCCTGCAATTGATATGCATCGTCAATCTATGGACGGAGATCGAGGGTGGGGAATCACTGCGAAGCGCGAAGGTGAAAATAATGGATGCACTAGTTCGTGGCCTGCAATTTACCCTTGTCGTTGATCTCAATAGGCTGGAGGATCAACAATACCAGTTAGACTAGAATCGAGCGAGCACTTTCCACATTGCGGAGGTCGAACTCCCTAGTAAAGAACCCACTTGTTGGGAGTCCATAATTCCTGTGAACCGTCGATCATCGTTGACCTTCGATCTGAGTTTGAAGTGATCCCTAAAATGCAAGGAGCACGTGGGACGATGAAAAATTTCAAAGAGATAAATCTTAGAAGAGATAGCGCTTTCAGGAGCGCAGATGAAATCCAGGAGATGGGCCCGTAGGAGGAGAAAAGGTCGAATCCTTTGAGCACTTAGAAAACCTTCTAAGTCAGAGTAAGTTAGAAGCCTAGGAGGCAGGTTTGAGACTCGAAGTTTCTGAATCCTGAAGAGATGGAAACCCGAAGTAGAATCTCAGTCATGCGATCGCAGGAACAGATCTGAGCCATCCATTTGTTTGAAGTAACTTCAAGCGTCAGATCACCAGAGTGGATCTGAACCATCAGATACCATGACTCCGGGAGAAGGCAAGTTTGAAATGTGAGCTTCCCAAACCATGGAAATCCGAAGGGTTGGAGCAGATCTAGACCGTTGGATCCAGGAGGACACATGTTGACAAGTTGAAAGATCCAGAGGAAGGTGAATGTCGAAGTGTTGAAACACCGGAAGCTCGAAGAGCCAAAGAGTCATGAGATGTCGATTCACACTGGGACACTTTTCAACAGATCGAGAGCTCCGAGAAGATTGTAGTGGGGTTTTAGTTTGAAAACTAATATTTCCAAACCCCAAAGGCCCAAAGACCCGAAGTGAACCTGGACCGACAGATCTAAGGGAGACATGGCGTGAATCCGTGAACACCAGGTAAAGCCCCGAAGTGATTCATAGCCGTCAGATTTAGAGGACACATGGTGAAAATCTATGAGCTTCGGGTGAAGACCTGAAGTAATCCTCGATCGTCAGATCAGGAGGACACACATCAGAGGATTGTATCCTTTGGATAAAAGTCATTGCGGAAAAGGTTTGAGATTTGAGATCTCAAAAGTATGAAACCCAAAGGAGATATCGATCGTCGATCGAGAAGAGGGTTGGACGACTGTTGTTTTAGGTTAAATGGTCAAACACCCGAAGTGGAAGAAATACCATTGATCGAGAAGGACAGGTGTCTGCAAATCTCCAGCTCTAAAAGTTCGAAGTACGAAAGAAGCAGGGTTTGATATTTCAAAATGACTAACTTCGAAATTGCAAAGAGATCACAGTCGTTGATCTAGGAGGGACAGATCTGGTCCTTAAATTTGGGAGGCACGGATCTGAACCATCGATTCAGACAGTATCATCAAGATCATGATATCGAAGATCCCATAGAATTGTAGGGACAAGAGTTGCGCGAATTTTAAAATATTGAGGGCAGGCTGCAATTGAAACTGTGGTTTCATCAGGAGGACATGTGCAGACTTGAGGAGGATTGTAGGCCCAAAATTAGTTTGATCCCAAACCTCTTGTGGTCGTGCTCGCAATCGCATGGTCATCTCCAAGGTCACATCTGAGGATAGGCCAAGAGAAAAGGGGCTAACGCAAACTCTGAGACTTCACTGAATCACGAAGTAGAAGGTCACAGGTATCATAAGACTTACAATTGAGGCCGAAAGGGCCTGTTTCTAATTTAGAGGTGAGACTATTATGGTCTCAAAGCCTCATTTGATTTAGACTCGAAGAATCTTGACCGGAGTCTTGGGCTGAGTCCTGGACTCTTCAAATTAGAACTCGTAGAGAGAAAGAGGATTTGTTCCTGTAAGGAGGACGAAATTTTTTCCATTTTTCTTTGCCCCACTGTGGGTGTGTTACAAAATGGTATCAGAGCATGGTTACAACACCTGGCCTGCTTGGGCTCACGGACGAGTCACTTAAAAAATCTATTTGGAGTACTTTTAAAAGAATGACACTCTACCTTACCT
Source organism: Picea glauca (assembly GCA_000966675.3). Taxonomy (NCBI): domain Eukaryota; kingdom Viridiplantae; phylum Streptophyta; class Pinopsida; order Pinales; family Pinaceae; genus Picea; species Picea glauca. The sequence continues at coordinate 19,834 of JZKD02S1733599.1, read as the reverse complement.
CTTTCTTAAAAAGTTTGATTAAAAATGTTATTAAAGAAAATAATGAAACTTTCTACTAAGTGTATGCATTTAAGAAATTGAACCGTGTATTGTTCACGACCCAATAAACTGTTAGATAACAATAAGTGTTTTTTTCAATACTTGAGCAGTCAGTAAATCATGGGAAAACTCCAAGACTAAAGGGTGGTGACATGTCATGAAGTGGGGGATGGCTCCCACAATAGAGATGAAGAAGCTAACAAAAGGAGGGCGGTGGAAACCCCTCCAGATTTGGCTGAAACTGTAAGGAGCCTCAGGGACGTATTATAGAGTTTTGAGGATGACAAGGAGAGATTGATAAAGGAGAAGAGAAACAAACATAAATTAATGAAATCTTGCTACAGAGCTTATCTGACATACAGAGGCAACTGCAGCATGAACCTGCAACTAGTCATGTGGACTGATGACACAAGAAGAGAAGTCAAAGTCCACCTGAGATCCGAAAACATGACTCCATAAGTGACCCCACTGGGAGAAGTACCGCAAATAAGGTCCAACCTGGAGGTAGGGGACACTCATCGGGAGAATCCTATGGAAAGGAAGATGACAACTCCGAAGCATCTTCTAGTAGCTGGGCTAGTCCGCATTCTCAAAGGAAAGGAAAGAAGCATAAGTGTTCCAAAACCCATGGTCTTGAAGAGTTCAAGAAAGCCAAACCACCCTATTTCAATGGAGAGATTAAGAAGGGAGAAGAGGCGGAAGCTTGGATACTTGGTTTAAAGAAGTATTTCAGAGTCCATGACTACTCTGAAAACTTGAAGGCTCGAATAGCCATCTTCAACCTGAATGGAAAGGCTTCCATATGGTGGGAAGACCTTAGGAATGTGAAAGGAGTCCATGAGAAGGACTTGTCATGGAAATAGTTTGAGAAATACTTCAAGAAGAAGTATCTGTTAGAAAAATACATGGATGGGAAAACTAAGGAATTCTATGAGCTCATGCTAGGGCAGCTCACCATAGATGAATTTGTCAATAAATTTCTTGAACTATTGAGGTATGTTCCCTACATAAAATATGAAAAAGAAAAAATGCAGTAGTTCATTAGTGGGTTACCTCAGACCTACCAGGATAGGATTGAGTTTGACGATCCAAAGACCTTATAAGGAGCTATCCGGAAGGTGAGATATTATTATGAACAGATTGGGAGTAAGACAAGACCCCACGAAGACTCGAAGAAGAGGAGTAGTTCGGGATTCCAGAAGAAGGGTTTTAAATCCTCAAGATTTAAGAACTATGAAAAATATTCTAGAAGGAAACTTCCTATTAGAAGTATATATCAGCAAAATTTCCCCTCTCAAAGTGGAAATAAACCTTTTAAGACAGTCCCAACAAAGACCGATAACCTAAAGAAGGAACCCTTAAAATGATGGGGTTGTGGAGAGGATCATAAATTGAGGGATTGCCCACACTGACAACAAAACAGTAAGAGAGTCTACAATATCCAAGAATCTACCACTGCCAATGATGTGGATAGGAGCATGCCATGAATCTATGCAACCTTGGACAATAATCAAGTTAACCACCAAGCTTCAGTAGTGGAGCTGGAAGGTATGATCGCCAACCAACTAGTTTCTATTTTAATTGAACCAAGTTCTAATTTGAGTTACATGGCCCCTCAGACTATTGATATGTGTAAACTAAAACCAATTAGACATGGTAAGCCATGGCTGGTGCAATTAGCCATTGGGACCAAAAGAAAAGTGGCATAGGTCATACCAACCTATCAACTCATCATGGGTGGAATTCCCACCCAAGAAACCCTTAACATACTTCCCCTGGGATCCTATGACTTGTTGATTGGTATGGATTGGTTGGCTTCTTACAAAATTAAATTGGACTGTTATCATAAAACTAAATGAAGAAAGGGGAAATACAACCCTCTAGGGGATTCAAAAGCCTGTCTCAGTGAGGCAAATATCATCCCTTCAAATGAAAAATTATTGCAGAAAGGGGTGCTCCTTATATGTCATACAGGTGTTGGACTCCATTGAGGATGACAAACCAAACCTATAGGACCACCCCATATTAAGATAATACAAGGACGTGTTCCTAGAAGAAGTACTAGGTCTACCTCCGAGAAGGGATATTGACTTCTCTATAGAACTTACATCGAGAGTGGTACCAGCATCTAGAACGCCATATAGGATGAGCACGCCAAATATGGTTGAGCTCAAGCTACATCTAAAGGATATGATGGACAAAGGCTACATCCGACCTAGTGTATCCCCGTGGGGAGCACCCGTCATGTTTATGAAAAAGAAAGATGCCATACTCTGACTGTGCATAGATTATAGACAACTCAATAAGACAACCATAAAGAACAAGTACCCCTTACCAAGAATCGATGACATGTTCGACCAATTGGGAGGTGCTTCCATCTTCTCGAAGATCAAATTAAGGTCTGGATACCACCAAGTCCGGATTAAGGATGAAGACATCCATAAAACAACCTTCAGAACGAGGTATGGTCACTATGAATTCATGGTGGTTCCATTTGGGTTAACCAATGCCCCCGCCACTTTTATGTGCTTGATGAATAATGTACTCAGCAAATTCCTGGACAAATTTTTATTGGTTTTCATTGATGATATCCTAATATACTCCAAGAATAGGGAGGAGTATGAAGAACATCTTAGACTCGTACTTCAAGTACTAAGAGAGCATAAGCTCAACACTAATTTTAGCAAGTGCGACTTCTTTCAAAAGCAAGTCCATTACTTAGGCCATGTCATTTATAAGGAAGGGGTGCAAGTGGACCCCGATAAGATCAGATCTTTTATGGAATGGCCTACCCCGAAGGATGTATCAGATATCATATCCTTCATCAGCCTGGAAGGATACTATAGAAATTTCATAAAAGGATTTTCCATGATTGGTTGTCCAGTCATTGCCCTTCATAAAAAGGGGATCAAATTCATTTGGACATCAAAATGTGAAGAAAGATTTCAGGAATTGAAATACCTCCTAGCCCATGCACCTGTCCTAAAGATTGCAGACCCGGATAATGATTTCCTTGTGTGTACATATGCCTGGAAGGAAGGACTCAGAGGAGTCCTTATGAAAGAAGGATGTGTAATTTCCTA
>JZKD02S1733599.1:0-16662 GCA_000966675.3 Picea glauca | reverse complement strand
GAATGGCCTACCCCGAAGGATGTATCAGATATCATATCCTTCATCAGCCTGGAAGGATACTATAGAAATTTCATAAAAGGATTTTCCAAGATTGGTTGTCCAGTCATTGCCCTTCATAAAAAGGGGATCAAATTCATTTGGACATCAAAATGTGAAGAAAGATTTCAGGAATTGAAATACCTCCTAACCCATGCACCTGTCCTAAAGATTGCAGACCCGGATAATGATTTCCTTGTGTGTACATATGCCTGGAAGGAAGGACTCAGAGGAGTCCTTATGAAAGAAGGATGTGTAATTTCCTACGCATCCCGAAAATTAAATGAGCATGAGATCAATTATGTGACCCATGACCTAGAGTTAGCTTCCATAGTACATGCTTTAAAAATGTGGAAGCACTACCTCATGGGAAGGATATTTGTACTTATGACAGACCATTGTGGATTGAGGCACCTGTTTGATAAACCAAATCTCAATGCCAGGAAAGCTAGGTGGCTGGATCTTCTTAGTGAGTTTGATTTCGAAATCAAACACATCAAAGGAAAGGAAAATAGGGTGGTCGATAACCTTAGCAAAACTATAAAAACGATATATTCCCAACTATGACGACTTGAAGAGGTTCATAATGAATGAACTACATAAGAAACCATATACTGGTCACCTAGGATATTAGAAGATGATCACGACCACTAGGAAACAATTCTATTGGCTTGGGTTGAAGAAAGGCATAGCTAACAATCTAGCTAAGTGCCTAGAATGCTAGCAAGTTAAGACACAACAACGACATCCAACATGATTATTACATCCCCTACTGATCCCAGAATGGAAATGGGAAACCATCTCCATGGATTTCATCACTGGATTAGCACAGTCGACCAAGAAAAATGATGCCATCATGGTCGTGGTGGACAAACTGAGAAAGTCTGCTCATTTCATTCCTGTCAAATCAACTTGCAAGGCCATAGATATTGTCAACATCTTCATGAAGGAGATATTTAGACTGCATGGCATGCCCAAATAAATTGCATCTGACTAAGATACCAAGTTTACTTCAAACTTTTTGAAATCCCTAATGGCCGGTTTGGAGACAAAATTGTGATTCAACACAACTTATCACCCCCAAACTGATTGACAGATGGAAAGACTGAACCAAATAGTAGAAGACATGCTAAGGATGCATGTAATGCATCAACCTAAGAAGTGGGAAGACTACCTACCATTGGTAGCATTTGCCTACAACAATGGTTATCAAGAATCCTTAAAGATGATCCCTTTTGAAGTCCTATATGGTAGACAATGCAAAATTCCAATCAGTTGGAGCAATCCAGTGGACAGAATTACAATCGGACTTGACATGATGAAAGAAATGGAATAGCAAGTGGTTCAGATAACACAAAATATGAAGATTGCTCAGGATAGACAGAAAATTTACGTCAACAGAAAGAGAACTCCCAGAGAGTTCAAGATGAGAGACCATGTCTATCTCAGAGTTAGACCCAGGAAGAGTTCCTTGAGAATGGGAGCTTGGGCCAAGTTGGCACCTTGGTATTGTGGACCCTTTGAATTCTTAGATAGAGTGGGGCCTGTAGCCTATAGGCTAGCACTTCCTCCCACAGTAAAGGCACATAATGTTTTTCATATTTCATTACTGAAGAAATATGCACATGATGCTAATCATATAATTGACTAGTCTGTGATCCAGGTGGATCTGGAGGGAGAACTCCTGCCATAACCCTAATGCATATTAGATATGAAGGAAACCTCACTCAGGAACCGAACCATTGCACGGGTCAAGGTGCATTGGAAATGCCTTTGGCCCAGATGAGGCTACGTGGGAAATGGAAGATGCCATGAGACAGACATATCCAATTTTTTTTACTTTTGTACATACATATCATGTTGATAGATAGAACATCGAGGGTGATGATTCCATTAAGGGGGAGGGAATTGTAACACCCTGTTTCCCCCAGTCTGTAAATATAACTATATGGGCCACAGAACTATGGAAAAATTAAAAGTGTGAATGTTTGATTTGATGGAACTTATGTAGAAGGCCGATGAATGTAAATTCTGATTATCTTAATATAAAATGGTTACGTGTTGCACGACTACCGAAAGAGGGGATGTGCTAAGAGAGAGACCATGAAATGCTATGAAAGGTGGTGGACGAGACCAGGAATGGTTGCATTAACCTCCACCGAACTAGTACCATGCTGGAATTAATTTTCTCAGATCAGAACAACCCTCTGACTAGGAATGAATTCCCGTCAAGATGGTAGGTGGGAAGGCCCCCTCAAGAGTTAATGAAGGATGGGGTAGACTTCCCATCGGTAAGGCTTTTGGACCTGACCATGGACTGGAGGATTTGATCCACACACAATCTTGCTGAGGGAGGCAAGAAAGGAAGCGTGGTGGACAGAGGGAGACCTGTGGAGAAAATGCAAAGACGAGAGAGGAAACTCTCGGGTCCGAGGGAGGACTGAAAGAGGAAACAGTGAGTTTTGATCACAAAAAATAGAGATTGAACCAGGATAAGGAGAGTAACCTTTTCCCCTACCTTTAATCTTTAAGTATCGCGGCTTAAGCTCGGGGGTGGCCAATGATAAATCCATTGGGAGGGACTGAGCCTATGGTTGGGTGGAAACGATTAACCCTTTCAACAGTCGCATCACACTCTATGGTTCTGATAAGTGTTTTCTCGCCTTATGTTTTGAATTGTAAATAATGGATGCATGCAAGTATTTACATGTCCAAAAAGGTTTTTTTCTCTGTATTAAATGATTAAGTTATGACTATGCATTTGTTTCCTTCAGAACCTATAATTCTACTTGAATTTCCATACGCACCAGTTTAATCACTCGAAGGCACTTACCCCAGGAATTTACATCATCGTTTCAGAGTCAGAGCAAGCCTCTGGGCATATTTACCGATTTGGTAACCTCACAAGTTACCTTTCCTTGATTTAGAGTTTAAATATTTGTGAGTCAAGAGTGTTCCCTTCAGACAAGTAGTCTAGGAGACTCTGAACTTGTGCTTATTTCCTTAACCAAAAACCCGACTAAGAGCAGGGATCATAGCCCCAAAGTTTTATGAGGATCCATGTGAACTGGGTCTAGGAAATTTGGAGCTCAAGGCTCCGAGATGTCAAGTTGTACGAAGGTCAACTTAAACCATGCAATTGATATGCATTGTGGATCTATGAACGGAGATCAAGGATGGGGAATCACTGCGGAGCGTGAAGGTGAAAATAACGGACGCACTAGTTCATGTCCCACAATTCTTCCTCTCCATTGATCTCGATGGGATGGGGGATCAATGATCCCAGTTAGACTAGAATCAAGTGAGCACTTTCCAGATTGCAAAGGTCAAACTCCCTAGTAAAGAACCCGCATGTTGGGACCTTGCAATTCCTGTGAACCATCGATCGTTGTTGACCTTCGATCTGAGTTTGAAGCGATCCCTAAAATGCAAGGAGCACATGGGATGAAAAAAAAAATTCAAAGAGATCAAGCTCAAAAGAGATAGCGCTTTCACGAGCGCAAACAAAATCCAGGAGACGGGCCCGTAGGAGGATCAAAGGTTGAATCCTTTAAGCACTTAGAAAACCTTCTAAGTCGGAGTAATTCAGAAGCCTCGGAGGAGGAGAGATAATGGTTGTTGGATCACATCGTAGAGGCTCGACAAGCATCTGATATAAACAAGGTGCACGAACCTTTTTACCTTGCACACGTAGGAGAAGAGGACTTACCAAAGTTCTAAAATCCTGAAGTAGTTTGGGACCGTCCATCGTCAAGAGGGACACGTGGCGACAAATCATGGACTTCAGAGAAATCTGTTCGAGGGTTTTCGGTTAAAAGTTGAAATTCCCAAACCTGAAAGATCCAAAGTGAATATGGACCACCCAATCCAGAGGAACACATGGCGACATATCGTGGACTCTAGAGGAATCTGTTCGAGAAGAGGAAGGTTTGAGACTCAAAGTTTCTGAAGTCCAAAGAGTTGGAAACCCGAAGTAGAATATCAGTCGTTTAATTGCAGGAACAGATCTGAGCCATCAGATTGTTTGGGGTAACTTCAAGTGTCAGATCACCAAAGTGGATCTGAACTGTCAGATACCGTGAGTCCGGGAGGAGGCAAGTTTGAAACTTGAGATTCCCGAAGCACGAAAATCCGAAGGGTTGATGAAAATATCGACCATTGGATCCAGGAGGACATGTGTCAACAAGTCGGAAGATACAAAGGAAGGTGAAGGTCGAAGTGTTGAAACACCCGAAGCCCGAAGAGACGAAGAGACGTGAGCCATCAATTGACATGGGCACACTTGTTAATAGATCGAGAGCTTCAGGAAGATTGCAGTGAGGTTTCAGTTTGAGAACTAAGATTTCCGAACCCCGAAGACCCAAAGTGAACCTGGAATGACAGATCTAAGGGAGATGTGTTGTGAATCTGTGTAAAGCCCCGAAGTGATTCATATCCAACGGATTCAGAGGACACGTGGTACAAATATGTGAGCTTCAGGTGAAGACCTGATGTAATCCTCGATCATCAAATCAGAAGGACACGCGTCAGAGGATTTTAGCTTTCGGATAAAATTCATTGGGGAAAAGGTTTCAGATTTGAGATCTCAAAAGTTTGAAACCTGAAGGAGATCTCAACCTTCAATCGAGAAGAGGTTTGGAGGAATGTTGTTTCGGGTTAAATGGTCAAACACTCGAAGTGGAAGTAAGATTGTTGATCGAGTAGGACAGGTGTCTGCAGATCGTCAGATACGAAAGTTTGAAGTATGAAAGAAGCAAGGTTTGAGATTTCAAAAGGCCGAAGTCCGAAATTGCGAAGAGATCACAGTCGTTGATCTATGAGGGATAGATTTGGTCCATAAATTTGAGAGACGTAGATCTGAATCATCAATTCAGACAGTATTGTCAAGATCATGAGATAGACGATCCCGTAGCATTGCGGGGACAGGAGTTGTGCGAAGTTTAAAATATTGAGGGCGTGCTGCAATTCAAACCGTGGTTTTGTGAGGACACATGGAGCCTTGAGGAGGATTGTGGGCCCAAAAGTAGTTTGACCCCAAACCGCTTGTGTCTGCACCCGCAATTGTGTGGTCATTGCCAAGGTAATATCCGAGGAGAGGCCAAGAGAAAAGGGGCTAATGCCAACTTCAAGACTTCGCTGAAGCGCGAAGGAGAAGCTCACGGGTATCATAAGACCTGCAACAGAGGACGAAAGGGCCCGTGTCTGATTTAGAGGTGAGACTATTATGGTTGCAAAGCCTTTCTTGATTTAGACTTGGAGAATCTTGACCGAAGGCTCAGGCTGAGTCCTGGACTCTCCAAATTAGAACCCGTAGAGAGAAAGAGGATTTGTTCCTGTAAGGAGGAATTTTTTTTTTCCATTTTTCTTTGCCCCATCATGGGTGTGTTACAATGGATTAATTTTGCAGGAAACCACCCACCATACGACTCAAATATAATCAATGGAGCTGACCCTTGTTGAAGTACTTGATGGTGGTGATACACATTTGGAAGATAGAGAGGATAATTCCTCTTCCCATGAATTAATTATAGCCAAGCCTTATCAACCTTTTTCATGGGATGAAGAGAATTCTGTAGAAAATGAGTATCAAAAGATATCTTCTTCTTTCTCTTATTCATTTTTTGTCAATAGAGAATCTTCTTGTTCAAGTATCCCTTTAATTAATATTGTTTATACCAGTATATCTCACCATTGTGTTGAATATATCTCTCATACCATGGTAGGTCCTACCCCATACATATCATATGATCTCACCAGTCTATCTCAAGTAGTTGGTTACTTGAAGTATGAGTCCAGGGAGGCTTGCTCAGATAATGAGGCACTTTAGTCTTTGTCGATAGTTATGTCAGGCCCTTATTCTTTTGGTTTGTATTAAGGGATAAACAACTTTGTTAGCACAAATATTCTCTCACTGAGCACACTTTATCTAAACTCTATGCATGATTCTCATTTAGCATGCTACTTTCCATCAATTCTATGATAGAAGTGAAAGTTTTTATGATGTAATTGAAACATGGTTGGAGAGATCTTACATGGAACGATTTTCCATGAATTGTCATTCTCACATATTCAATATGGTGAATAGATTTTATCATGCTTTAATTTTTCCTACTTTTAGTCGATTCTTATTCCAAGCTCTACCACTAATCATGTGTCTTGAACATATGTCTACAGGCTTGGGATTACTTGGATGGCTACATTGGCATTATGAATTTACATAGCTAATTTTTCAGCCATTAGTAGTGTAACATAGGAGTAGAATGGAATAAATTAATGTCTTTCATTTGCATAGTTTAGCTTTGCTTCCTAGTTTTTTTAGTTAGTTCTCTGTTTTCCTATTCTTTTATTTACTATTGGTTGATCAATAAATGAATTCTCAGCAAAGATGGAAAGAAATAGAAGGATTGACCAATAAATTTTCCTTTGGATGGATTTTGAATTTAATTTTGATGCGGGGAAAATTTACTTCATTTCATTCTCAAATTTTTCTATGCATTGGGAAATTGTCAGATCACTGATTTTTATGCATGATTACCATATCAAGTCATTTCCAATGCATTGTGGTATCATTCAAGTGGAGTATTTTAAATTAAGACAATATCCATTCCCTCTTGTAACGAAAATGAACACTCATAATTGTCCTATATTCACATCTACATGATTCTAATGGGAAACATTTGCTTGGATGATGTACTTTTTAAGTTCTAATTTTGATGTCCCATACACATTGAATTTGAATTCTTAGTATTAAAACTCTTCCCATATAAAATTAAAGCCACTCCAAATCAGTGTAATTTCCATAGATGATTATTTTTCCTCGGTTTTGGAGTTTTCCAAATCTTTTCTTTCCCCTCCACTCTTTTCTTTGATCACTTTCAACTAACATGAATTTTCTACACATAATTTTTGTATAACAAGCTTAACTTATTTCTTATTTTCATTTTAGTCATTTTCTGTCATCACTTGTAGTTTTAATTTTTAGGCATTGGCTGCCATTGTCCTATGCTCTGTACAATAGGTATTTTAAGTATGAGTATTCATTTTACCTTGTAACTTTCTTCACCCAAGCTTCCTCTCTTATATGGTAGCAAGATATATTCTTTCACGCTTCCCAGAAACACATTTTTGACATTCTGGACAACATTCTAGAGGTTTATATCTTGTCTTCTTGATCTATATTGAGATTTTTCTTCATTTTGCTATGATCTCTTAGCTACATTGCACCAAATTTGCAGATCCATTGTATCAGGGTCTTCTTCTATTATGAATAATGTCATATCTTAGATATTTTGAGTTATCTCTTGTGTTGTTGATCTTGCATTTGGTTGAGGTATGTTCCATTGCTATATATTCTTGATTATTGCTGCAAACACACATATAAATCATCATATTATACCCTAGTGAAACTTAAAAGACCAAATCAACAAAGTGTTTGATGAAATGCCACAACCATAATACAGTTAAAAATTCATGAAAAACACAATGTTCTTCACACCTTGGCTTGGGAACATTACATTGGTATTAGAGCATTGATCCTCCCATGCAGTGGGGATTAGCGCATGCATAAATACAATGGATATGGATATTAAGGACTTTTCTAGAGAGACTGTATGTTGTGAATGGGGATACTACAGCCTTAGTGAGGGACTTAGGGTTGAATTAACATTCCAACGATATATATCCATAAACAATCCTAGGTGGAGAAAAGATGAGGTCATAGGGTGGGTTGATAGAAAAGAGAGATACAGAGCCAAAACAACTAGACGGAGGGAAGCACGGAACCCCACACCCATTAGGAGTAGGCAACTTTGCTACAGTTGCAAAGTGACTTGGGAACGAGATCATAGATGTAGGGGTAAAGGTAAGAAACACATTATTGAGGCACATTATGACAATGGTGATGAGGAGATGCATGGGGATCCAACCATAGATTCATATTTGGAGCAGTTCGATGGCACTAGTGAGTCTTGCACACTTGTGGGGGCTAGTGAATACTATGCACTTGGGGAGGATAATGACCCTTATGCATTGGATGAACAATGGGATGAACAAGATGATAGCACCTGTGCTTCAATAGTCATATCACATAGTGTTAATGACCTTACACTTCATTAGAGTGGTGACACTAGTGGGGGTTCACACGTGTTAGCACCTAGGCATGATGAGATTCCTATGATGACCGTGACACATTTGTCATCTTTTTAGACACCCATGATAACCACATCACATGAGGATATCAGTAGAATTTCATATATGATAGAGGAGCTATGTGTGAGGGATACACACCGGGAACATATGAATCCACATATCTAGGAGGAGAGACATGATGTGCAGACAGTTGACCGTACACATACATATCAGTATGAGGAGAGTGAGTCATTTATTTTGGAGACTCCATCGTTTGATTAGGATGGGGAGACTGATATTTTGTTGGGACACTTACTTCCAGAACCAGTCGACAGTGATGAGGATGTACCCTTTATTGGTCAGGATGACCATAGCACATGTCTGGACACATCTATGTGGGACCCAAATGCAAATGATAGTAGCAGGGTGAGTGCACAAGAGGATACAACTACTCATACATGATACAATATGATTCAGAGGGAGATCGTCATTAGTGATGATATGCAGTCGCTTACAGGAGGACCCAGTAGCACAGTGGACAAGGGGCAGTCCAGTGCTTTATCTTTTAAAGAGAGTGTTGTTGGGGATCCCAGTGTTGACACTAGCAGTGAGGGACATAAGATAACACCTCAGCATGAGTGTGATCAGGAGTCACACTACTTGGCAGGACAGTTGAGAGTCAGTGAGGACATGATAATGACAGCCACTAGGCGCATTGATGACACACATGCATTGGTGGTTGATTGTTCTTGGAGGGCATTGATGGAACATGATAGTTTAGATGCAGGATTTTCCATAGATGACTTTCATACTCTCAGGGAGAGGGTGTCTATGATGAGGATCGACTACCAACAATTGTTGATGGACAGAGACTATCTATTGGGGCTTGGTGAGATGTATCACAGGGCCCTGAGGGAGCAGGAGTTGGAGGTGGACAGACTCACTCATGAGTTGGGAGAGCACTCGAGGATTCTTGAGAGGCACATATACAACCTTTCAAGAATCAGAGTCTAGGTCAGAGGAGCTTCTTTAGGAAATTAGACAGATATCCACTACATATATCTTAGTGGAGAGTTAGATATATCCTTCAGTCACATTTCTAGGGGATGGTGGTGGCTTGGCAGAGGAGCACCAGTTGATGGAGGAGCACGAGGAGTACCTAGGATCACTAATGAGTATGGAGAGTTATGATCTGGAGGTGTATGAACTACCCTCCACAAGGATATTTGAGACAGTTGAGCACTTACATACGCATGGGGACTCCAGAGCGAGGGATAGTTTTGAGGACACTTCCATTTGTGTCCCAGGATTGGATGAACTTTCTGTCGAGGTTGAACTAGTAGTACATTTTGGATCCATGTTGCGGGAGGAGTATACAAGAGATTACACGAGTATGCAGGAGCATATAGTGGTGAGCGATAGTTCACATAGACATGCCAAGATGTGTAGTAGGATTCAGATGGACGTATTGGATTGTGGGGAGGGGACACACTTACCAGAGCATGGAGATGTCTCTCCTTTGTAGAAGCACATAGTATTGGGGGATCACCTTCACAGTAGAAGCAACCATAGGGGTGATGATGATTGGGATTCAGTGATGATTACACACGAGTATGTACCATGGGTATCGATGGACTAGATTTTGGTTCAATCCTTGGGATTGACCAAAGAATATGATACCTTCCATTCCTACAGTCAGCCACAAATGTTTTTGTTATACTTTTTCAACACTTTTATCATTGACAGCAGCATGAGGAGAGATAGACAATGGAAGAAAACATGGAGAGTGGGTAGGTCGAGACCACTTGACAGGAGTGATTTTACGACATACATCAGGATAGGGGTGAATCATCATAGGCAAACAATTGAGACTTTATGCGTGACAGTGAGCATCATATGCCAGGGAATAGAAGACATCTCAGAGGGTGACACAGATATAGATTCTCATGAGGATGAGCAAGGAGGGCTTCCGACAGTGATTAATATGACACAAGAGTAGTTAGCAGGGATTGGAAGTGATAAGCTTCCAAGTTTTCCATGGGATCCAGGAGTTCATTTTGTTAGTAGGTTGTTTCACTTTGTGATGAACCAGGTTGGGCCAGAGAGCCACATACTTCACTTTGGGTTGGTTTTGAGTGGGCTTGCAAGGGCATGTCCTATGGAGTGAGACAGTTTCTCCCTTTTGATCATCACGATCAAGCATGGGGATGGTTGGGCATGTACTACTTCCACAAAGATTCTTTTACGGATGCATCTTCTGGACATCAGGTCCAGCTGCCACAGGTATTCCAGCTTGAGGATCTAGGAGTGGGGGATATAGTATGTATACAAGGAGAAAACAGTCATGGTCAGAGTAGTGCAGCGCCAGGGTGGTGATCCTTGACAGAGACTAGCATGGGACTCGGGGATTACAGGGTTGAGCATTTCACTGACTGATAGGGGCGAGTGGACCCTTGCAGGGGAAAGTTATTTTGAATTTCTAGTGAGCTTCAGTGTTGAGGAGAGCATATCACTAGAGGGTGCCTCATGGAGGTCTTGCAGTACCTCACTATGCCAACAACATATGTAGTTGATGGAGACTGTGTTGGTCTTGATATGGATTTGGAGGATGGACTCATTCCGGAATGAGGCAATGTGTCATTTGCAGGAGACTCCTGGCATTGATATGATTCAGGATCATGCTTCACAAGGTATTGCAGTTCACATCCTGATATGGGACCCAGGGGGCAGAGTGCGTGATAGTTTCTCTTTGGATGGGGCCTACGGTGTGTCCCACAAGTGGACATGGGGCCCTTGTATTATATTTGGATGGGTTCATTTATTGCTTGAGGACAAACAATATTCTAGCAGGGAGGACTGTAACGTCCCCACTTTGGGACATCATTATATTACAGAGTGTTATGGTGACCAAAGTGGCCAGATAGAGGTTATAGAGAGTACAGGGGATATTGAGGAATATTTTTTGGTCTGTCTTGCATCACTCATATTATTTCATCATTATGATCCATTCCACAAAACTTGGCTTCGGTTTCTTTGCATTTCAATGATTTCCATGATTTTGTGTTATTTTGGGCTATAGGTTAATTAAATTCACTAAGGAGGTCATATTGGGAATAATACTTGGAGGAACCTCTTAGTGTAATAGCTCATTGGAATCAGGAGGAACAACACTACAGAATGGGATGATGAGAAGTGACTTTCAGTGGCCAAGAAAGCCACAAGGAGAGATAAGGTGCTTTTTAGAGGTAAAATGGTTAATTAATTAATTAAAGTGATTTAATTTATTAATTAATAATTAAATAAAGTAAAGTCACTTTGGAGAGACAAGGTGAGAAGGAAGGATAAAAGAGAGACAAGGGCCTCTATTATGGAGGGGATGTTGATTATCATTTTGATATCTGGCTTCTAGCTAGTGAGCCCATGTACTTGAGGGTTTTCACTTAACAAACCCTGGAGATTAACTCGGTGGTGAAAGATCCCACCCAACCCAGTCCAATCTTGGTCACAGAGGTGAAATATTTCTCCCTCACCATTCTACATCAGATCTACTCAGCTTCAGGGGAGTTCTACACCAGCCATAGGTACAAGAAGAGAGAGGGCACACCATTGAGGGTTTCCAGCAAGGGGGCCGCATTTGTGGAGCTAGAACAATTCGGTTTGGCCAAGGAGAAGAGTTGTTGGAGATTTGAGCACTTGGGTTTTCTTTGCAGAGCCTTGACCATCATCTCTAGTGCATTTTGGGAGAGTTATACTAGCCAGTTGATTTCCTAGAGCATTGACACGTTTTGTAGAGAAGGAGGGCTCTATTGGGAATTCAATCTATTCAGTTTAGAGTAGTAAAACTTCAGATCTGACCTTGGGACTTCACCACGATGTTTACCATGGCCTGATCTATTATTTTGGAGAGTTTCACAGTGGTTGGAGGTCTCCTTCAACAGGGATGAATTATTGGTCTTGAGAGTATTCAGCCAGGGTGCATTTCTACTTGAGGATTCAGTATTTTGGAGGGGAAACTCTTAGCATTTTGGCTTGAGAATTCAGGAGGGGGTTCTACTTGCCCTGATCTATCATCCTGCAGAGTTTTGTTCCATTTGGAGGCTTCTATCAGCTAGGCCGAAATATTGGTCCTTCACATCCATTCAAGAGGGCGTACCTTCATTTAAGGGGGTTTGGACTTGACCTTGGTTCATCTTGTATTGGTCTTCATCTTGTATTCATACTTTGGAGGCTTATATCTTGTCTTCTTGATCTACATTGAGAGTTTTCTTCATTTTTCTATGATCTCTTAGCTATATTGCACCAGATCTGTAGATCGATTGTATCAGGGTCTTCTTCTATTATGAATAATATCATATCTGAGGTATTTTGAGTTATCTCTTGTTTTGTTGATCTTCCATCTGGTTGAGGTATGTTCCATTGCTATATATTCTTGATTATTGCTGCAAACACACATATAAATCATCATATTAAACCCTAGTGCAACTTAAAAGAACAAATCAACAAAGTGTTTGACGAAATGCCACAACCAGAAAAAAGTTAAAAATTCATGAAAACACAATGTTCTTGGCACCTTGGCTTGGGAACATTACATGCATTGACCTTCACATGGATTTTTATGACAACCAACTTAGTTTAAGTTTATTGTAGCTTGGCATGATTTTCCTAGTATTAGTTTAATTTTGATCTTCACTTTATTTTAGTTTAATGTCATTCCAATAAGTCAGTCAATTCATTAGTATTCTCTATGAACTTTTGTTCTTCTTCATCAATTCATTCCTATATTTCCCTTTACATATAAAAGGGATTATCCTTTTCTTTGTTTACTCTGATGATCGTCAACATTCATTTTTATATCCCTCTTTGGAAGAAGAAGGTCTCCATTTTGCTTGTGTTGTATATGTTGATCATGTCTCCTCATCTCAGCCTATTGAGAAAGATGAAGCTCATATCTCAATCCCTCCTGAAATTGAGCAGCCTTATAGTCATGGGAATCATGAGGTTGGTTTACCTTCTAAAGTCTTTGTTATACCTTCCAATCAACTTGTTAAACCTCGTTTTCATCCCACTATTGTTCAAACTATAATCAAAGAGAAAATGTTCAAACCTTTAAGGCTTCCATCTCATCTTCATCCTTATCCTCTTAACTTCTTTGAGTATCTTTCTCATTTTTTCTGGACAAGATCATATCACCGCCGAGAAGCATTTGGGAGCTTTTGAGAACA
The DNA here is from genome assembly GCA_000966675.3 of Picea glauca. Classification (NCBI taxonomy): domain Eukaryota; kingdom Viridiplantae; phylum Streptophyta; class Pinopsida; order Pinales; family Pinaceae; genus Picea; species Picea glauca. The sequence continues at coordinate 3,277 of JZKD02S1733599.1, read as the reverse complement.
TTGTTGATCAGTTTGAGATAGTACATGAAGATGTTACCATGAGGTTATTTTTCAAATCCTTGTTTGGGAATGCTGCTTTGTGGTTTAAGGGTTTGGGATATTATTCCATTAGTTCTTGGACTGAGTTATATTATGCATTTTTAAAATATTGGGGAGCGAATAAGTCATTTGATCAATACCTGGCCAATTTTCATGTTTTGAGGAGAAAACAAGATGAAGTTGTGGCTATCTTCAATGGGAGGTTTCAAAGTTTTTATCATAGCATGCCATTGGAGATCCGATCTTCTCATACTATAGCTATGGTTTACTACATAACAACCCAACATCCATATCTTGTCCTTCTCCCAAGAGAAAGGAAATATTCATCATTAAGACAATTGTTTGAGGATGTTGAAGAAATTGAGGAGAACATTGGAGCTTGAAAAAGGATTAGAGATCAGGCTTACCTTGAAGATCTGCATGCACATGAACAACAAGGAGAGTGTAAGTATGATTCTGATTTGGGACAACATTGATTAGTTTTTTTTAGATTTTTCTATGGATCGGGATATAGATCATATTGGTGTTCATTTTTTAAATCAGTTTGAGCATGTAGTAAATGATGATTGTATAGATAACTACATATTGTTAGGATATTTAGACACTTAGGAGTTAGTTAAGTTCTATTTTTTTGTAATGAACCCCAAATTTACCAAAAAAAATAAAAATTGTTAGGTGCATTAAAACTTCTTGACTCTGATCTACTTGATCAAGCTTAAATCTATTATTATCACTATCAGAAATACAACATGTACCTCCTTGTAATTACAAGCGACTAATAACATGATAGTTATCTTCTCTAAGTGAAGTCGTTCCTATTAAAATAATTCAGTACATGTGAAATTGTTCAGTACATTCAACATTTTAACATAATAAGCTAGTGTTTAGTCTGTTTGTGAAATCCGTAATATCAAAAGATGTATGTAAGTCTTATTGTGTTCATAAAGGGACTATAGTAACCATATCCTAACATGGGTACTACTCTTATCATATAGGATCTATAAAAGAGGTTTTACCAAAAGATTTATCGTTAATCAAAACTTAGCACCTTCCACTTTGTATCCAATACATGAGTACTTTAAGTTTACCAAATATAACCCCATAGATTAAGTTTCTTATTATACTCTTATATAACATGTATAAAGATTATTTGGATTTAACATAGGATATAAAATCCCCTCTCTCTCTATATATAAATATATATATATATATATATATATATATAGTCATACACGGTAGCCTTATTCCTTTGAGATCGTATGGATAAGGTATCACCTACCTTACACGAAATTCTTAACGTTACTCACATACGCAGACGTGTCCACTTAATACAATCCTTACCCCTATTGTATACACATTCTAACCATTATATACAAAGGCCGTATCTCGTCATTTTTTCTTTAAAACTTTAACAAGGTAACTAACTGAACTTAGTACATGCCAGTTGTAAAAAAAAGGATTGTTCGATTCACGATTGTTTAAAGTTTAAAGGGTTGGCTTCCAGCTAGGTGTGACAGGTCGTAACCCTAAAACCTGGTAAAGCACTTAACCCATCCTTAAGTCTTAACTGAGCAGGGTGAACGCCCACCCGACCTGGTGACATGGCCCGACACTAAAAGTGTTATGGTGAGCTAGGTTAAAGGCGATGTTAAATCTATTCGTAAACACATTAATCCTCTGGTCGACAATTAAGAGTGGTCTTATAATGTACTGGCTAATTAGGTTACAATGCCCAATGTGGGCATGCCATGTCCGTTTAATCACATGGCCAGAGTACTGTGAACATCATATCACCATTACTCTGCACTGCGAAGGTTTCTGAGTAACTAATGTATTGTTTCCCTTTGGCTCTATGCAGTTTGCGAAAAACTCCCCCAGCGTTAACCCTGTAATGTTTCTCTGGGTGTATGACCAACGACTTGGAGCGGACTTTCTCTATGTAAGGGCAAAGGAAGGCGTGCGATCAATTGGTTTTCCTTCTATACCAGGTAACCCCAAAAAAATCTTTGTCTCTTATGTTATTCTGTAATAATAAGTGGTAGTTTGTAATGGTAGTCATGTTCATAATCATCTCTGTAACTGTCCCCTTCGGCTTTCGGATTTGAAGTTCTTTCATTTTTCCTTCACTGAATACCTCAATATCGCCTACCTCCATGCTCTGTGTGGTAAATACCATTGGGTAATTCGTGGCGAGTTACTACATGGTAAGGTTATCATTTATGTGAGTGTACACACCCTCAAATCCTAGTTTCTCATTCGGGATCTGTCTAAAGCTCATGCGGGGCAATTTAATCTCTTGCTTCAAGATTTATTTCCGTAATATTTAAGGGTCTATCGACATGTCGTTAGGCCGTGACCTCGTCCTTCTGCTTATCGTTTATGCTTGTATTTTTCTTAAATGGTTCACGGAATACATATCGCCAGAGATTCTCGTAGTTCAATCTTTCTCTGTGTTTCTACAGTAACTCTTAATTTTGTTTATGTATAAACTGTATACTATTATTTCCTATTTTCCATGCGATACCTTCATTTTACAGTGTGTATATTCGTAGAAAAAATTGTTCCCCGTGTATGCGGTAAGGTTTTTCTTACCCATGTGTGAAAATTAGTAACTCGGCCTGTAAGTCTTTCCTCTTAATCTATTCACGTTTCACATACTTATACATAAATTGTTAAAGTCTTAAGACTTCCCTCTGTGTATAAATTCCAATGTATGCTGATACAACATTCCCCCTAAGTCCTCTATTCTTGAATCTGTGTTTTAAATTATCCTATCTGTGATTTTCCTGCGTAAAAGAAAATAGTAAATGAAGTATCTCCAGAATCCTGTTTAATTCTCCTCTGTTGAACAGATAACAGACTGTTTTCTACACAAAATGAGTGATGTAAATTTGAATAAAATAGCTATTTTTTTTTGTTTAAATTGTATTTCTGAATACATAAATGAATTCAGTGTATTGAAAAATAATAAAACATTTAAATTATACAAACTTAACCACTTAAATATGCAAATTCAACCATTTCTCACCAAATTTTAACACTGAAAACATCCAAAAAAAAAAAAATAAAAAAAAAAAAAAAAACAAAAAAATAAAAAAACAAACAAAACCCAAAACGCAAAAAATTCTTTTAAAAAACCTTAAAAAACAAAACCTAAAACGCAAAACGTTCGTTTAGACTACGCTCTAGAAATACAATCCCAACCCCAAATCAGTGAGAAATTTATAATTCACGGTGT
>JZKD02S1733588.1:74021-100904 GCA_000966675.3 Picea glauca | reverse complement strand
TAGTTGACCTCATGTTCATTCAATTTTCGGGATTCATAGCAGATCACCTTTCCTTCCTGCATAAGAACTCCTCCAAGCCCTTCTTTACAGGCATCTGTGCACACAAGGAAGTCAGCTTCTGGGTCAGTGATTTTCAACACAGGTGCATGAGTTAGTAGATGTTTCAAGGTTTGAAATCTTTCTTCACATTGCTGTGTCCATAGAAATTTTTTTCCCTTCTTCTGGAGGGCAGTGATTGGACAACCAATCTTGGAAAAATCTTTTATAAATATTCTATAGTATCCCGCCAATCCCATAAAGGATATGATGTCTGAGACATCCTTTTGGGTAGGCCATTCCATGATAGACCTGATCTTGTCAGGATCTAATGCTACCCCTTCCTTGGACAGATAATGTCCCAAGTAGTGTATTTGCTTCTGAAAGAAGTCACACTTGCTGAATTTAGCATAGAGTTGATGCTCTCTTAGCACTTGCAGCACAAGTCTAAGATGTTCCTCATGTTCTTCTCTATTCTTAGAGTAGATTAATATGTCATCAATGAAAACTAGTACAAATTTATCTAAAAATTTACTGAGTACATTGTTCATTACGAACATGAAAGTGGAAGGGGCATTGGTTAACCCAAATGGCACTACCACAAACTCATAGTGACCATACCATGTCCAGAAAGAGGTTTTATGGATGTCTTCACCCTTTATTCGGACTTGATGGTATCCTGACCTCAAGTCAATCTTTGAGAAAACAAACGCACCTCCCAACTGATCGAATATATCATCGATCCTGGGCAATGGGTAATTGTTCTTTATTGTTACTTTATTAAGTTGTCTATAGTCTATGCACAGTCTAAGGGTGCCATCCTTCTTTTTCACAAATAGGACCAGTGATCCCCATGGGGACACGCTGGGTCGAGTATAACCCTTTTCCATCATTTCCTTCAATTGCAATTTGAGTTCAACTAATTCATGTGTGCTCATCCGGTAGGGTGTTCTGGACACCGGCACCGCTCCTGGTGCGAGTTCTATTGAGAAGTCAATGTCTCTTATCGGAGGTAGACCCGGTACCTTTTTCAGAAAAAAATATCTGTATTCCCTCAGGATAGGATGATCATCAGGGCTTGGTTTAGCACCTTCAATTTTTTTTAACACCTGTATTGCATATAGGGGACATCCCTTTCGGCAATACTTCCTAATTTGCAGGGCTGATATCTGCCTCACCGAGACCAGTTTTCGGATCCTTTGGAGGGTTATCCTTTGTCCTTCTTTTCTCACACATTCTAAGGTTTTATGGTAACAGTCCAATTTGGCTTTATGGGTGGCCAGCCATTCCATACCAATCAACAGGTCGTATGACCCCAGGGGTAATACATTAAGGTTTGCTTGGGTGGGGAATTCACCCAACATTAATTGGTAGCCTGGTATGGCCTCTACCACCTTTCTTTTAGTGCCAGTAGCTAACTGTACCAACCATGGTTTAGTTTTCTTTTGTGGCTGTAGTTTGCACTTATCAACAATTCTAGGGGCTATATAACTCAAATTTGAACCAGGGTCAATCAAAATAGACACTAGGTGGCTAAAAATCATACCTTCTATTTCCACCACTGAAGCTTGGTGGTCAGCTTGGTTATTATCCAAGGCTGCATAGATCTGTGGCACACTTCTAGCCACATCATTGACCATGGTATCTTCATGTATGTTATAAATTTTCCGACTATTTTGTTGTCGGTGTGGACAGTCTCTTCGGAGATGTTCTCCTCCACAATCCCAGCATTCCAAAGGTTTCCTCTTTGGGTTATCAGTCTTTACTGGTATAGGTCCATAATTTTTATTTCCATCCACCGAGGGAAAGTTCTGCTGGAGTACACTCCGTGTTGGGAAGTTCATTCTGGGGTTCTTCTTGTAGTTTTTAAATCCCGAGGATTTGTTCCCCTTTTTCTGAAACCTCGAACCACTCTTCTGTTTCCAGTCTCTACGAAGCTCTGCCCGATGTCCATATTGTTCATGACAATATGTTTCCTTTCTTATAGTGTATTCTAAGGTCTTTGGCTCATCGAATTCGATTCGGTTCCGGTATTCTTTGGGTAGCCCACCGATGAAGCATTGTGCCTTCGCCTTATCTGCTTTGATGTAGGGTACATATCTCAGTAAGTCAAGGAATTTGTTGACATATTCCTCCATGGTAATTTTTCCCAGTTTGAGTTCATAAAACTCTTTATCCTTCTCGTCAAAATACCTTTCCGACAAATACTTCTTCCGGAAGTACTTCTCAAACTGTTTCCAAGACAGGTCCTCCTCGCGGACCCCTTTCATATTCTTAAGGTCTTCCCACCAGATGGAAGCCTTTCCATTCAGATTGAAAGTGGCCACTCAGGCCTTCAAGTCCTCTGAGAAATCATGGACCCTAAAATATTTCTTTAGTCCAAGTAGCCAGGCCTCGGCCTCCTCTCCCTTCTTTATCTCACTGTCGAAGGAGGGAGGTTTGGCCTTTTTAAATTCCTCAAATTTATGACTCTTGGAAGTCTTTTGCTTCTTTTGTTTCTTTTGGGAATAGGAACTGGTCCTGCTACTGGAAGAGCCTTCTAAATCACCAGCTTCCTTCTCAATGGAATTATCTGGCATTGGTCCTTTACCTCTGGGGTGGACCTTTCTGGATGTGCTTCTCTCAGTGTGGCCACTGACACGACCACGATTCTGCATTTCAGGTTCATGCTGCATTTGTCGCTGTAAGTCGGATAAGCTCTGCAGTAGAACTGCATTAATTTCGGTTTGCTTTTCTTGTTCTTTCATCATACTTTCATTATCGACCTTGCAGCTTTGCAATTCGACCATGAGACTCCTCACAATCTCAGCTAGGTCTGGAGGGGTTCCTATTGCTCTTCTTTCATCAGACTCTTCGTCTCTGTTGTGGGAGCCTTCTCCCAGCTCTTGGTGAGTCACCATACTCTGCGTTTGTAGATTCCTGTGGTTGATTGTCCGCTTGAGTGAAAAGACAAACACTGGATATTAGTCAAGAGTTAAATACATTTTATAATTTGTGCATAATTTCATAACTCTTTCACATGCATACACATTCGGGTGTTCATATTCCAAGTTTATAATCCTGGTTAAGATAGTTAAGTCAGGGGGTACTCCTCATAGGAGTGTTTCGTACGGGGTTTATGCATGACTGGTGCATGAGCCTGATCAGGCCGAGTGTTGTAACCATGCTCTGATACCACTTTGTAACATACCCACTATCATAAATCAAAGTGTTTGGGTCAATTTTTCACAAATGATAAATCTCCAGAAACTTGCATTAGCAAAATGCCAATCCCCAGTTCAATATCAGGATTCGGGGTTTCAGACTTTCTGCTGTCAAGAGTCCCTGTCCTCTCGAATCCCCGATCACTGATGGGACACATTTCCGATGCGCCCCTTTTCACCAGCCCCTTCTAGCGTACTACTGGTCCACGTGACCTGTGTTCATATGACCACAGTCACATGCTTCTGTTGAGGTTTCTTCTATCGGGGTTTTGACACCCACAATGTTTTGGCAACTCGAATCACCAATCTCCGATCTCCGAATTCGCTCCCTTGTTTCCTTAGCCCCACTTGGCTAAGCCTTTGGCCCACACGACCAGCTCCTATATGAGCACAATAACAACTTCTCATTGGGGTTTCGGGGTTTGCAGTGCCGAGGTGCAAATGTACTCAGAACTCCCAATCCTCTGATTCCCGATGTGCTTCAGCCCTCCAAGCTAAGCCCTGGCCAATGTGACCATTGATTCTGGGATCATAGTCCTACCTCTCGTCGGGGCTACGGGGTTTCCAATGTCGTAAAACACTTACCCGTAGGTTTCCCGATCCCTCGAACACCGATCCTCTGTCAAGATGACAGTTGGCTCCCACTACGACTCTTCCCTCAGCTCCGCTATTTGGACAGTTGTTCCCCACTGATCGGGGTTTTGTGGATCGCGATTCCAAAGTGCACAATTCACTTTTCACTGGGATCCTCGATATCCCAATGAACTCCAAATGTTGATAGATTGACTCCTTGTCGAGATTTTCTCCGATGGCGCAGATCTCTACTACGTGTCCTCTAAATGAACGGTCTTGATTTCCTCCGGGGTTTGGGACTTGAAATGTTTCGAGTTCCTTGTCCTCAGGAACTCCGATATGCCGATTCCCGAATCTTCCTGGAGGTCTGACACATGTCCTCCGCTAGTTCCACCTGTGGCCCACACAACTCTCCTGTCGGGATTTCACGTATCGTGATTCCAAACTACGAGGGTTTCTTCCCTTCGAAATCCCCAATGCTCTGAACTCCGACCATTCTGGATCTACTGACATGCGTCCTCCAAAAGGAACAGTTCAGATCGTGTCGGGAAATCGTGGATCGCGATTCAGTATGACAAGGTTTCTTGGTGCTCGAAAACTCTGATTCTCCGATTCCCGACTTCTAGGATCTCCTGACACGTATTCCCCATGATAGACGGTCCTGCGCCTATCGGGATATCACAGATCGTGATTCCTGACATCATGATTTATTCCCTCTTGGAATTCCCGATGACATTCTAGAAACTCTCCTCTGTTCACTAGGGCTTAACCCCGGTGCAACTCCTGCCAGATCTAAAGGTTCACGGGAGTTTGGCTGCTGATCCAATGGTTCACCAGCCTTCCAAGATTAGACTCTAATGTGTCCATAACCTCCTCTCACCTTAGTGAGATCCAATGGTTCTGATGCCAATTTGTGTGCTCTTCCATGACTTTTATAGACGGGGAAATCAGCGGCCTGGATGTTCTCATGGAACACGGGGATCTACGGCCCTAGACTCTTCACTATCCATGAAGACACAAAAAAATCAGGTGGTAAGGCCTTTAACGCCCTACCTTCTCCTGCTAATCTAATGGTCATGGGGAAACTGTGGATTTCCTGACGAATCCTCATCCGTTGATTTGATATTCCTCCCTTAAGCTGCCATCTCAGGTTTTTAAGGGGATCATTCCTCCTCGTGCAAGGTTATTAAGACTCGCACCTTCAAGTTCCTATTTCAGGTTCTGGATAAACCTTTCCAAGGGGGCAATCTCTATAAGAGGCCTATTCTAGGGCTTTCTGGGAGATGGGTGAAGGGAAACAACTTCCCGAGAATGGGCTGAAAGCCTAACTTAATTCAACCTATAATTAGATTCATTTATCCACTTAAATCATGCATGGCTTCCTCTGTTATGAGCATATGTCTATAAATTTTTATCAAAACACTGCATAGACATTCTTACACTGAAATCGTTCACAATTTCATAGGTCTATGAGCATATACATATATGTATCATTCTATGAATTTTAGGAGGCAATATGTAAACAAAACACTTATCAGAATTGACTTCAGAAATGGGTGCCACTGTTGAGAGTGGTGCTCGTTTCCACCCAACCGTAGGCTCAGCAACTCCCAACGGATTTACCTCTAGCCACCCCTGAGCTAAGACCACGATGTTCTGAGATCTGTGTCTCTCTGTCTGCCAGTGACCAGTAGCGAAGGTTGCAATCCTTCCCCTCTGCTATCACTCACTTTGCATAAAAAATTTCTAGAGTTTCCCTTGCATCTCCCCTCTCAATCACCTCTTCCAAACGCCTTATCCTCTCCCGAGGTTGCATGTGGCACGATTTCCCTCGCACTGATCAGGCCTGATGGCTCTACGGATGGGAGGTTCACCATCCCATCTCTCATCAAGCCATCTGCCTACCAGTCTGTGAGCCATTAATTTTCAGGGGCAACGAGCCGCTTTTGGTTCTCCGAGCCAGTGGAGTCCAAATACGGTATTTAATTCTTGGTGGAAGTTAACGCCACCTTTTCGGGTGCCTTCCACCGCCATCGTGGTCTCTTTTCTGCACATCCCCTCTTAGCAGTCCTGCAATAAATTCAAAATGTTATTCACATTCATTGACCTCTTCCTGCAGGTCCATTTACATCACATATTCATACTTATGAGTTTTCCATAGTCCTTGGCTAGTCCAGCTATATTTACAATCTGGGGGAAATAGGGTGTTACAAGGTGATAGATATGAGTGACCAGAGGGAATTGGTAAGGCCCCCATGGATCGAGATGCAGCCTTCATGCAGGTTATCAGTGATATGTTATCTAGTCAGCAGACCATGTCACAGTCCTTGGCTCAGGTAGCTAATAGATTGGCTATGGAAAACATCCAGGGCACACAAGCCCTATATGAAGCACAAAGGAACTCAGGAGAAGGCAATAGACCCCAGTCACCCACTCGCACATACACCCCTATGAGTAGGATTCCATGTCCGTTGTTTCCCACTTTCTAGAGGGCACCCCAGGTAGCAGCACAAAGACCACCTACTAATGCAGAGGACATTATAGAGTATCAGAGAGAGTATGCAACATTCGGCTGTGACTTCCATCGAGATATGACCCTGATCGAGTATTGTGGGCTTAGACTCAGGAACCTCCCAAGAGAGCCACAAAGAGGAGGTCCATAGCCGCAACAGCAGCAGCGGCATAACATTGGCTTCATCTGAAAATTTGGTGAACTCAATATACCTTCTTTTGACGGATCGTTCAAATGCACCGCTAGAGATTGGGTACAGAAGCTTGACACCTACTACAAGCTCAACTAGATGGTAGAGACAAAGGCCATCCTTTTCACCACCTTACACTTAGAGGGTGAAGCACATGAGTGGTGGTATCATGGATTGGTGAAATTGGGACACAACCATATCACATCCTATTGAGAGTTCACAGAGAGACTCATGGACATATTTGACAGGAGGGATCCAGAGATCCATTTCATAGATATAGCCCAGTGGAGACAAATTGGCACAGTAGAGGCATTCATCTCAGAGTTTCAGAGGATAGAAGTGGTATTGATAGACATATATGAGCCTTGATTGGTCATGTTATTCACAGAAGGGCTCATAGAACCCTTGAGAGCATGGGTGAAGGCCTACTGTCCTCATACCTTGTAGGATGCCATTAGATGCACTAGAGACTTAGCAGACTCCGTGCCAAAAATTAAACCATTTATCAAACCCTTTGTACCATAGAGAGACAGGGATCAGAAGAATACATAGATGGAATGGAAGGGCAAGCCCAAGTTAGATGATGATGCGAGATAGGAATTGATGAGGAAGAAGATTTTCTTCTCATGCAGAGACCCATGGGTCTTAGGGCATAGATGCATGGGAAAAGGGAAGATCCACTACATTTAAGTGGAATTAGGCAGCAAGGAGGAATATGAGGATATTGAGGCATTGACAGACAATGATTCAGAGGTTGAGACCATTCATGAGCTAGAGCAGCAGCCAAATAAACCTCAGATACCGGCAAGGGCACAGCCCAAGGAGGAGGCAAAACCTCGTAGAGAAGTGAAAGGGGGAATCATAACCACCCTTTCAGGAGTACCCAAGTACAACATTCTCAAGCTCAAAGGCCTTATATAAGGACAATGCATGACAATGTTAGTTGATGGTGGGGCCACCCACAACTTCATACATGCATCCTTAGTAGCTAGGAGGGGGTTACGCAAGGAGGAGTTTGAGGGATTCCATGTAGCAGTGGAAGATGGATACACGATGACTTGCTTGGACATGATCCCTGACCTAGAGGTCAGAATAGGCAACTACACCCTGACAGACACATTCTATGTAGTTGAGATGTCAGATACTGATGTCGTGCTAGTGGTACAATGGTTTTATTCATTGGGGGAGATTGGGTTCAACTATTAGACGTTTACCATGAGCTTCAGAGATGCCAGTGGATCAAGAGTTATGTTGAGAGGCATGTCTACAGGGGAACCTCAAGCAGTATTGACAAAGAATATGGAGAGGATCTTTTTTCACAGTGATGTGGCTTATGCAGTAGAGTGTTTGATCACCACGCAAAAGGATTTAGAGGGTAGGGAGCAGTACCATCCACAGATCAAGGAGCTTCTAGATCAATATGAGCCAGTATTTGCACCGATAACACCAAGTAGACCACCAGACAAGGGTTTTGAGCACATGATTGAGTTAGAGGTAGGGGCTACACCGGTGATTACAACACCCTATAGACACCCCAAGAAATTTAAAGATGATATTGAGAAAGAAATTAAAGAATTTCTCGCTATGGGGCACATCAGGCCCAACATGAGTCCTTTTGCATCTTCAGTCATCCTAGTACTAAAGAAGGATGGCACATTATGGATGTGCATCGATTACAAAGTGCTCAACAAAAAAATGATCAAGAATCGGTACCATATTCCACACATAGATGAGTCGATGGATGAGTTACATGGGGTAGTCTTCTTCACTAATATTGATCTACGCTCAGGATACCATCAGATCAACATCAGGGAGTAGGACATTCAGAAGATAGTGTTCTGATGCCATTTTGGACACTTTGAGTTCTTGGTCATGTCATTTGGATTGACCAACGCACCAGCCACTTTCCAGTCTTGCATGAATCATATATGTAGGGGACAGTTGAGGAAGTACATCCTGGTATTCTTCGACGACATATTGATCTACAACAATACATGGGATGAGAATCTAGCACATTTTGGGGAGGTCTTGGGTATTATGCGGGCATGGTCTTTATATGCCAAGGAATCCAAATGTGAATTTGGCATGAGAGAACTATTGTACTTGGGGCATATCATCAGTGGGCAGGGAGTACAGGTTCATCAGGAAAAGATCAGGGCCATTTTGGATTGGCCAATGCTCAAGAATCTCATAGAGCTAAGATGATTCTTTGGGTTATGTAGTTACTATAGGCAGTTCATAAATGGTTTTTCACAGTTGGGAGCACACTCACAGACTTGACCAATAAGGCTTCTTTTCATTGGACAAAGGAGTCACAATAGAAATTTGACAAAATGAAGGAGGTTATGAGCAAATTCCTTGGTCTATCCCTTCCAGACTTCTCGCAGTCGTTTGTCTTAGAGTGCAACGCATCAGGGGTGGGGATTGGAGCTGTTTTGATGTAGGGGGCCATCCCATCGTGTTTGAGAGCATAATTCTCAATGATTCGGATAGACTCTATCCCATTTACGACAAGGAGATGCTAGCGATCATGCATGCCTTAACCAAATTCAGGCAGTATCTGGTTGGTATCAGGTTTGTAGTGAAGAATGATCATAATAGTCTCAAGTATTTCCTTGATCAGAAATAACTCAGTGAGAGGCATCATAAGTGAGTCTCAAAGATCCAATATTTTGACTTTGACATTGAGTATGTCAAGGGAAAAAGGAATATCATGGTAGATGCCTTGTCTAGGAGGCTAGCAAGATGTTTGATGATGGACATTTGTATAGATTGGAAAGCTCATTTGTTGGTGGAATACTCCAAAAAAAAAAAAACTTATGAGGTGATGGATGGATAGGTGATTGATGATATATATTGGGTTCTTGATGATGTTGTTTTCTACAAGGACCGGATCTACTTGGTTCCAAAATCCACCCTGAAGGGGAAAATTTTGAAGGTATGTCATGATTCACCTACAGCAGGGAATCAGGGGTACTTCAAAACATATAGGCAGATCAGGGAGAGATTCTCATGGAAGGGTATCAAGGATGATGTGCTGAAACACATACGAGAGTGCATGACTTGTCAACAGAACAAGTCCGAGAAGACACACCCCACAGGGCTACTACAACCTCTACCCATTCTAGAGAAGAAATGGAAGAGCAATTCCATGGATTTCATCACAGACCTTCCTAGAGTATAGGGCAAGGAATGTATATTTGTGGTGGTCAACAGACTAACCAAATTTGCACATTTCTTCACCATACCCACAGACTACAAGGCCATACAGGTAGCAGAGTTGTTCTTTAGGGAGGTATTCTAGTTGCACGGGTTATCCAGGCAGATAGTCAGTGATAGAGATGGGCGCTTCATCAATGCATTTTGGCANCTTGACACCTACTACAAGCTCAACTAGATGGTAGAGACAAAGGCCATCCTTTTCACCACCTTACACTTAGAGGGTGAAGCACATGAGTGGTGGTATCATGGATTGGTGAAATTGGGACACAACCATATCACATCCTATTGAGAGTTCACAGAGAGACTCATGGACATATTTGACAGGAGGGATCCAGAGATCCATTTCATAGATATAGCCCAGTGGAGACAAATTGGCACAGTAGAGGCATTCATCTCAGAGTTTCAGAGGATAGAAGTGGTATTGATAGACATATATGAGCCTTGATTGGTCATGTTATTCACAGAAGGGCTCATAGAACCCTTGAGAGCATGGGTGAAGGCCTACTGTCCTCATACCTTGTAGGATGCCATTAGATGCACTAGAGACTTAGCAGACTCCGTGCCAAAAATTAAACCATTTATCAAACCCTTTGTACCATAGAGAGACAGGGATCAGAAGAATACATAGATGGAATGGAAGGGCAAGCCCAAGTTAGATGATGATGCGAGATAGGAATTGATGAGGAAGAAGATTTTCTTCTCATGCAGAGACCCATGGGTCTTAGGGCATAGATGCATGGGAAAAGGGAAGATCCACTACATTTAAGTGGAATTAGGCAGCAAGGAGGAATATGAGGATATTGAGGCATTGACAGACAATGATTCAGAGGTTGAGACCATTCATGAGCTAGAGCAGCAGCCAAATAAACCTCAGATACCGGCAAGGGCACAGCCCAAGGAGGAGGCAAAACCTCGTAGAGAAGTGAAAGGGGGAATCATAACCACCCTTTCAGGAGTACCCAAGTACAACATTCTCAAGCTCAAAGGCCTTATATAAGGACAATGCATGACAATGTTAGTTGATGGTGGGGCCACCCACAACTTCATACATGCATCCTTAGTAGCTAGGAGGGGGTTACGCAAGGAGGAGTTTGAGGGATTCCATGTAGCAGTGGAAGATGGATACACGATGACTTGCTTGGACATGATCCCTGACCTAGAGGTCAGAATAGGCAACTACACCCTGACAGACACATTCTATGTAGTTGAGATGTCAGATACTGATGTCGTGCTAGTGGTACAATGGTTTTATTCATTGGGGGAGATTGGGTTCAACTATTAGACGTTTACCATGAGCTTCAGAGATGCCAGTGGATCAAGAGTTATGTTGAGAGGCATGTCTACAGGGGAACCTCAAGCAGTATTGACAAAGAATATGGAGAGGATCTTTTTTCACAGTGATGTGGCTTATGCAGTAGAGTGTTTGATCACCACGCAAAAGGATTTAGAGGGTAGGGAGCAGTACCATCCACAGATCAAGGAGCTTCTAGATCAATATGAGCCAGTATTTGCACCGATAACACCAAGTAGACCACCAGACAAGGGTTTTGAGCACATGATTGAGTTAGAGGTAGGGGCTACACCGGTGATTACAACACCCTATAGACACCCCAAGAAATTTAAAGATGATATTGAGAAAGAAATTAAAGAATTTCTCGCTATGGGGCACATCAGGCCCAACATGAGTCCTTTTGCATCTTCAGTCATCCTAGTACTAAAGAAGGATGGCACATTATGGATGTGCATCGATTACAAAGTGCTCAACAAAAAAATGATCAAGAATCGGTACCATATTCCACACATAGATGAGTCGATGGATGAGTTACATGGGGTAGTCTTCTTCACTAATATTGATCTACGCTCAGGATACCATCAGATCAACATCAGGGAGTAGGACATTCAGAAGATAGTGTTCTGATGCCATTTTGGACACTTTGAGTTCTTGGTCATGTCATTTGGATTGACCAACGCACCAGCCACTTTCCAGTCTTGCATGAATCATATATGTAGGGGACAGTTGAGGAAGTACATCCTGGTATTCTTCGACGACATATTGATCTACAACAATACATGGGATGAGAATCTAGCACATTTTGGGGAGGTCTTGGGTATTATGCGGGCATGGTCTTTATATGCCAAGGAATCCAAATGTGAATTTGGCATGAGAGAACTATTGTACTTGGGGCATATCATCAGTGGGCAGGGAGTACAGGTTCATCAGGAAAAGTTCAGGGCCATTTTGGATTGGCCAATGCTCAAGAATCTCACAAAGCTAAGATGATTCTTTGGGTTATGTAGTTACTACAGGTAGTTCATCAATGGTTTTTCACAGTTGGGAGCACACTCACAGACTTGACCAATAAGGCTTATTTTCATTGGACAAAGGAGTCACAATAGAAATTTGACAAAATGAAGGAGGTTATGAGCAAATTCCTTGTTCTATCCCTTCCAGACTTCTCGCAGTCATTTGTCTTAGAGTGCAACGCATCAGGGGTGGGGATTGGAGCTATTTTGATGTAGGGGGCCATCCCATCGTGTTTGAGAGCATAATTCTCAATGAGTCGGATAGACTCTATCCCATTTACGACAAGGAGATGCTAGCGATCATGCATGCCTTAACCAAATTCAGGCAGTATATGGTTGGTAGCAGGTTTGTAGTGAAGACTGATCATAATAGTCTCAAGTGTTTCCTTGATCAGAAATACCTCAGTGAGAGGCATCATAAGTGAGTCTCAAAGATCCAATATTTTGACTTTGACATTGAGTATTTCAAGGGAAAAAGGAATATCATGGTAGATGCCTTGTCTAGGAGGCTAGCAAGATGTTTGATGATGGACATTTGTATAGATTGGAAAGCTCATTTGTTGGTGGAATACTCCAAAAAAAAAAAAACTTATGAGGTGATGGATGGATAGGTGATTGATGATATATATTGGGTTCTTGATGATGTTGTTTTCTACAAGGACCGGATCTACTTGGTTCCAAAATCCACCCTGAAGGGGAAAATTTTGAAGGTATGTCATGATTCACCTACAGCAGGGAATCAGGGGTACTTCAAAACATATAGGCAGATCAGGGAGAGATTCTCATGGAAGGGTATCAAGGATGATGTGCTGAAACACATACGAGAGTGCATGACTTGTCAACAGAACAAGTCCGAGAAGACACACCCCACAGGGCTACTACAACCTCTACCCATTCTAGAGAAGAAATGGAAGAGCAATTCCATGGATTTCATCACAGACCTTCCTAGAGTATAGGGCAAGGAATGTATATTTGTGGTGGTCAACAGACTAACCAAATTTGCACATTTCTTCACCATACCCACAGACTACAAGGCCATACAGGTAGCAGAGTTGTTCTTTAGGGAGGTATTCTAGTTGCACGGGTTATCCAGGCAGATAGTCAGTGATAGAGATGGGCGCTTCATCAATGCATTTTGGCATGAGATTTTTCAGGTTGACAGGAACAGAGCTAGCCACTAGTACCATCTACAACCCACAGACATATGGGAAGACAGAGATCATCAAAAAATGGGTGGAGGGGTATCTGAGGAAATATGTGGGGGGATAGCAATGCACTTGGGTGAGAAGGTTACATATGGGTGAGTATTTCTACAACACAACTTACCATATGTCTATCAGGATGTCATCGTTGAGGGCATTGTATGGATATGATGCACCCTCCTTTATGGAGACTGTGTTTGGGGATAGTAGGGTCTTAGGGGAAAAGGAATGAGAGGAGGAGAGTCAAAGGATTCTTCAATCAGTGAGGGAGAATTTGCAGTCAGCTCAGAACCAACAAAATATACATGCAGACCAACACAAGGTTGAGCGTAGTTTTGAGGTAGGGGATTTGGTTTTTCTGCAATTACAGCCATACAGACAGTCCTCCTTGAAGAGGACCGTAGAAGAAAATATGAAGCCAGAGTTCTACGTGCCATACAGAGTCATCAAGAGGATAGGTGAGGTGGCATATGATCTAGAGATACCAAAAGGTAGTAAGATTCATAATGTTTTTCATGTCCCTTGCCTTAAAAAGGTTGTGGGACAACAAGTTAGCATTTCAGAGGAGTTTCCACCCTTGGATGAGGAGGGTCAGTTGGAGCTAGTGTCGGAGGAGGTACTAGAGAGAAGAGAGCGTAGATTGAGGAGCAGGATCATCTGGGAGTGCTTGGTTAGATGGAGGGGTCTTACAGTGGAGGATGCCACATGGGAGGGAGAGAATATCTTACAGCACCCAAGATTGATGTTGCTTGAGGATAAGTAATCTTGGGAAGGGAGGACTCTGATGTCCTGTTCCCTAGAGTAGGCTAGCAGGGAGTGACTTAGTAGTCTATGTGTTCTTGTAGACTATCGTTAGGCACAAACAGGGAACAAGATGGAGAAATAAGGGTGAATTGATGGCTAAACGATGGATTAAGCCAAAATACTTAGGAAAAATCACTTAAGCCTAAGTCAACGAAGAATTAAAATGAAAAGGTGCTAAAGGGGGACTTAATTAATTAATTATTCACCTTAGGAGGAAAAGCACCTAGCTTAAGTGATTTCAATGGTGAATTAGGTTTGGAATGATATAAAGGGAGGAATTTGACCTAATTCCTCATTATGCATTGTTATGATTTGATGTTGAGAGTTCCCAGAGGAGGAGATGATTTGACTTTACTGTTTTGGGGATTTTTGGAGGAAACCACCACCATTGATCGGTTTTGGTATTGAGAGACACACCCTATCCCATTGGAGATACCATCCAGGTATTTCACTATGACATTTAGGAGCATCCAGTTACAGGGGGAGTAACTCAACCAGTGAGGGAACAAGTCAGATTGAGGGTTTGTGGAGCTATACGAGGACAAAGATCTGATTGCATTTTCCTTCCGACCCAATTGATATCCATCCAGGGCGCTTAGATTGAGCTACTTCCCATTAGATTTTGATGGTGGAATCATTCATAGCACACCATCTAGACATTTAGGGAATAGCTCTTCTAGACAGACATTTGGGGTTGCATCCAGAGTATCAGAGCAGATCTGGGGAAACCCTTTCGTCCCAGTTCAAAATTTGGTGAGACAATTGTTTTGATCCCTATAGTAGCAGATTTCGTTGGTGGAATCCTTTGGGGCACATCCAATGTCCCAGGAGGTGCAAAAATCCACCAAGGGTCTAGATCCAGTGCCTCACAGACCAGACCCAAGATCTGGCACTCATCCATTTTAGTCTAGAGGCCAGGGCACTTCTATTGGAGCAGTTTCTAGCACATTTCAACAGTCTATTCTTCCATATGAATTTTCCAACTGGTAGCAGTTACCGTACTTCTCCGGAATTGCATATTTTTGTCGATCTATCCGTGCATGCATAAGATCTGCTATCATATTTTGATCATGGGTATTTTGATGTTATTTGTTTGTATTCCAGTGACGATCAATGAGATCTAGCTAACGATTATATTCTATATTTCCAGTATGCTATTTTATTTTTGTGCTTGAGTCTTATAATACATGTTATTGAGGAGTTGATGTTCTTTACTTCCACATGCATTATTTATATGTTGTTTAAACCATAAATACGCAACATGCACATGTAATAACCAACATGCACATGCAATAACCCACATGCACATGCAATAACCATCAAGATCTCAAACATGCAATTGAAATGCATCCAGAAACCCCCTAGTGTATCAGATCTATAGGACAGAACATTAGATCAGTAACAAATATCTTGATCAACGGAATCAGGGATATTTCATTACCCATATCATTGTAATATATAGAGGGTGATGAACCATAGAGAAAGACCCCAAGAAATTTATTCAGGCATTCAGATCTCTGAATTGCTCTGTACAAGCAGTGTGTTGTAAATGTTGTACCATTTAAGGAATTAATAGAAGCCTTGAGAATTTTTACCATCTTTGCGTACTGAGTTTCTAGCAGCAATACTTCTAAAGACCGTGGGCCCAGTTAGAAGGAGTTATTGTCTAAATCTTTTTGTATATCTGATTGAAAAATGGCATACATTGTTTTGTTGTTTTCCTGAAACTCTATGTAATTTNACTACAAGGCCATACAGGTAGCAGAGTTGTTCTTTAGGGAGGTATTCTAGTTGCACGGGTTATCCAGGCAGATAGTCAGTGATAGAGATGGGCGCTTCATCAATGCATTTTGGCAGGAGATTTTTCAGGTTGACAGGCACAGAGCTAGCCACTAGTACCATCTACAACCCACAGACATATGGGAAGACAGAGATCATCAACAAATGGGTGGAGGGGTATCTGAGGAAATATGTGGGGGGATAGCAACGCACTTGGGTGAGAAGGTTACATATGGGTGAGTATTTCTACAACACAACTTACCATATGTCTATCAGGATGTCATTGTTGAGGGCATTGTATGGATATGATGCACCCTCCTTTATGGAGACTGTGTTTGGGGATAGTAGGGTCTCGGGGGAAAAGGAATGGGAGGAGGAGAGTCAAAGGATTCTTCAATCAGTGAGGGAGAATTTGCAGTCAGCTCAGAACCAACAAAATATACATGCAGACCAACACAGGGTTGAGCGTATTTTTGAGGTAGGGGATTTGGTTTTTCTGCAATTACAGCCATACAGACAGTCCTCCTTAAAGAGGACCGTAGAAGAAAAGATGAAGCCAGAGTTCTACGTGCCATACAGAGTCATCAAGAGGATAGGTGAGGTGGCATATGATCTAGAGATACCAAAAGGTAGTAAGATTCATAATTTTTTTCACGTCCCTTGCCTTAAAAAGGTCGTGGGACAACAAGTTAGCATTTCAGAGGAGTTTCCACCCTTGGATGAGGAGGGTCAGTTGGAGCTAGTGTCGGAGGAGGTACTAGAGAGAAGAGAGCGTAGATTGAGGAGCAAGATCATCTGAGAGTGCTTGGTTAGATGGAGGGGTCTTACAGTGGAGGATGCCACATGGGAGGGAGAGCATATCTTACAACACCCAAGATTGATGTTGCTTGAGGATAAGTAATCTTGGGAAGGGAGGACTCTGATGTCCTGTTCCCTAGAGTAGGCTAGCAGGGAGTGACTTAGTAGTCTATGTGTTCTTGTAGACTATCGTTAGGCACAAACAGGGAACAAGATGGAGAAATAAGGGTGAATTGATGGCTAAACGATGGATTAAGCCAAAATACTTAGGAAAAATCACTTAAGCCTAAGTCAACGAAGAATTAAAATGAAAAGGTGCTAAAGGGGGACTTAATTAATTAATTATTCACCTTAGGAGGAAAAGCACCTAGCTTAAGTGATTTCAATGGTGAATTAGGTTTGGAATGATATAAAGGGAGGAATTTGACCTAATTCCTCATTATGCATTGTTATGATTTGATGTTGAGAGTTCCCAGAGGAGGAGATGATTTGACTTTACTGTTTTGGGGATTTTTGGAGGAAACCACCACCATTGATCGGTTTTGGTATTGAGAGACACACCCTATCCCATTGGAGATACCATCCAGGTATTTCACTATGACATTTAGGAGCATCCAGTTACAGGGGGAGTAACTCAACCAGTGAGGGAACAAGTCAGATTGAGGGTTTGTGGAGCTATACGAGGACAAAGATCTGATTGCATTTTCCTTCCGACCCAATTGATATCCATCCAGGGCGCTTAGATTGAGCTACTTCCCATTAGATTTTGATGGTGGAATCATTCATAGCACACCATCTAGACATTTAGGGAATAGCTCTTCTAGACAGACATTTGGGGTTGCATCCAGAGTATCAGAGCAGATCTGGGGAAACCCTTTCGTCCCAGTTCAAAATTTGGTGAGACAATTGTTTTGATCCCTATAGTAGCAGATTTCGTTGGTGGAATCCTTTGGGGCACATCCAATGTCCCAGGAGGTGCAAAAATCCACCAAGGGTCTAGATCCAGTGCCTCACAGACCAGACCCAAGATCTGGCACTCATCCATTTTAGTCTAGAGGCCAGGGCACTTCTATTGGAGCAGTTTCTAGCACATTTCAACAGTCTATTCTTCCATATGAATTTTCCAACTGGTAGCAGTTACCGTACTTCTCCGGAATTGCATATTTTTGTCGATCTATCCGTGCATGCATAAGATCTGCTATCATATTTTGATCATGGGTATTTTGATGTTATTTGTTTGTATTCCAGTGACGATCAATGAGATCTAGCTAACGATTATATTCTATATTTCCAGTATGCTATTTTATTTTTGTGCTTGAGTCTTATAATACATGTTATTGAGGAGTTGATGTTCTTTACTTCCACATGCATTATTTATATGTTGTTTAAACCATAAATACGCAACATGCACATGTAATAACCAACATGCACATGCAATAACCCACATGCACATGCAATAACCATCAAGATCTCAAACATGCAATTGAAATGCATCCAGAAACCCCCTAGTGTATCAGATCTATAGGACAGAACATTAGATCAGTAACAAATATCTTGATCAACGGAATCAGGGATATTTCATTACCCATATCATTGTAATATATAGAGGGTGATGAACCATAGAGAAAGACCCCAAGAAATTTATTCAGGCATTCAGATCTCTGAATTGCTCTGTACAAGCAGTGTGTTGTAAATGTTGTACCATTTAAGGAATTAATAGAAGCCTTGAGAATTTTTACCATCTTTGCGTACTGAGTTTCTAGCAGCAATACTTCTAAAGACCGTGGGCCCAGTTAGAAGGAGTTATTGTCTAAATCTTTTTGTATATCTGATTGAAAAATGGCATACATTGTTTTGTTGTTTTCCTGAAACTCTATGTAATTTGTTTTTTCACTACTTGAAGTCTCCATAGATGCAGTTTCAAAATCCTCATCCCTATCTAGGCCACTTATAATTTGAACAACCACATCATTCATAGGGGAAGAAAGACAAATTTCAAACACTCTGTCATTTTGGAAATCTTCATCAAGTTCAAGAGAAGGAAAATGGCTTTTACAACAATTTCTTGATCATCTTCATCTTCAGCCAAAGGAAAGGATATTATCTGTTGTTGGGATGAATATTCATAAAAGGATTCTATGATTTCATCATTCATACACACTTCGTCACCAAAACCATTTTCAAGGTACTTAATGAAATGTTCACAAAATTCACAACAATCTTCAAACACTAAGGATGGAGGATTAGACTCTCCATAATTCCTAAAGAATGTTATATGGAAATATTTAAGAGAGTATAAGCTACCTAGTTTTAAACCTTCATACCATAATCTTGCTTTTCCCCCTATAGTATCCATAAACATTTTCATCAACCAATCCTCATGAAATTTAATCCCCAACTTACATATGTGCATGTGAAATCTAATCAAGTGCAAGGCAACATCATTTCCTTTCCCATATTCGAATTTAGGCAAATATTTTTGCCAATCTATCTGAGGAATAAGATTTGGAAAGCCAGGAATATGAGAGAGATTCATTGGATCATACCTTGCATATATTTAACTCATATTCAAATAGTGTAGTCGCCAATGATGTTTTGGAAGATGGATTTTGCATTGAGAGTGGATTCAAAATTTATGGATTCTTCTACCAATGGAATCACCGTCAAACTAATTTTTTGATGTGTGGAGTTGCTCGAGAAGGAATACATCCAATGTGTGCCTAAGTGTCTATTGCTCTCAGACCTTAGAACTCAACCATGTCATTCTTTCCCAGGGAAAATTTTCCAATTTCGTCCCCGGTAACGACACCAAAATATTAGCACTCTGTAAATATTTTTTGGCAGATAAACAAACGACAGAGGTAACTGTTTCAACCTACTTTACAGCTGGGCACTTGCCTACTCAACTCAGAGAGGGCTCTTTCATGTCACTTGATATTTATTTGATAATCAGTGGCTAGATTTAGTTTGTTTTGGGGGTTTTAATAAAGTTGTTGGCAAGGAAGGGGAGGGACACTCAGGGCTATGGAGTCAAAATTATAAAATTGAATGGAAACCTTGACTGGCCTGTAGAACTCTCCAAAGGATAAATGCTAAATGAGGTAATGAATCTAAGATGTAAATTGAAATTTGCAGAGTGTAAGAAGAAAGGGGATAAACAAGTAACTGCATCAGAGCATTATGAAAATGAATTTGGATTTATCTAGGAAGAAACACACACAGTTTAAATTGCTTCAGCCAAGAGCATCAAGAGATGAATTCTGGGATTTTAACTATCCAATTCAAACAGAAGACAGTATAAATAGAATTAAAGAACATAGAAAATACATACAATTAGGGAAAACAAAACTCATATCACCACCATTAGAATATTTTCATAGAGACTTCAAAAGCTTCTACAAATGTATTCAATTCATCTCTAGAAATTTACAATAGAGTTCAAAACAACCAGAACTGTGCCCTTGCACTTCTTCCCATACTAATTCGTTTGGAACCTCTAACACTTATACAATTCGAGTTCCTTCAGTGTGCAACCAGTTACAATAACTGAAATGAAATGTTTCAGCTTCCAAAAGTGGTTACAATGATTACAAATGTCAATTTTTAGAATAAACGTTTCATGATCCTTGCAGATTCCTATGATGCTCCATCTCTTTCCTCTGTCGTGTTCTCTTTGAAATTTCAATTATACCCTTTCAAATTTAATTCCATTTATCCATATTATCATTAAATATTTTGGAATAATATATTTGAATTAAAAATAATTCCCAAATATTTTTCTATCCTGTAGAATTCAATTTCCATAATTTAATTCATGCCCATGGTTTTTTAAAACCATTTATTTGCTTTCTTCCAGTGGTTTTGGAAACCATGTCTTGTTTTTCCCAATTTACCATTTCACTATAAAAAACATTTATTGTTACCATGTTTTTTCCAATTTACCATCTCACTATAAAAAACATTTACAGTTACCATGTTTTTTTCCAATTTACCATCTCACTGTAAAAAACATTTATTGTGTTATGTTTTTTTCCAATTTACCGTTTCACATGTGAAAAAAATTTACTGTATCTTGTTTTTTCCAATTTACCATCTTTGGTAAAATACCTTTTATCTTCTTCTTTTACTCATGTAAATCTTTGGATAAATAATTATCCAAGTCTTCATTCACGTGCATCTTCCCATTTAAATATTTTTCATGGAAATAAATATTAATTTCTTTAATTTGTAAAACTTGAATCTTGCCTCTGTAAAACCTTTTCACTGTGAGGAGGAATCTCATTTATTATAAATTCCATAATTGTTGTTGAAATGCACTCCTAGAAAAATGTCGCACATTAAACATATGATAAATGGTTCATTTATTACATCGGGCTTGGGCTAGAGTGGTTTAATCCAAACTNGAGGGAACAAGTCAGATTGAGGGTTTGTGGAGCTATACGAGGACAAAGATCTGATTGCATTTTCCTTCCGACCCAGTTGATATCCATCCAGGGCGCTTAGATTGAGCTACTTCCCATTAGATTTTGATGGTGGAATCATTCATAGCAAACCATCCATACATTTAGGGAATAGCTCTTCTAGACAAACATTTGGGGTTGCATGCAGAGTATCAGAGTAGATCTGGGGAAACCCTTCCGTCCCAGTTCAAAGTTTGGTGAGACAATTGTTTTGATCCCTATAGTAGCAGATTTCATTGGTGGAATCCTTTGGGGCACATCCAATGTCCCAGGAGGTGCAAAAATCCACCAGGGTTCTAGATCCAGTGCCTCACAGACCAGACCCAAGATCTGGCACTCGTCCATTTTAGTCTAGAGGCCAGGGCACTTCTATTGGAGCAGTTTCTAGCACATTTCAACAGTCTATTCTTCCAGATGAATTTTCCAGCTGGTAGCGGTTACCGTACTTCTCCGGAATTGCATATTTTTGTCGATCTATCCGTGCATGCATAAGATCTGCTATCATCTTTTGATCATGGGTATTTTGATGTTATTTGTTTGTATTCCAGTGACGATCAATGAGATCTAGCTAATGATTATATTCTATATTTCCAGTATGCTATTTTATTTTTGTGCTTGAGTCTTATAATACATGTTATTGAGGATTTGATGTTCTTTACTTCCACATGCATTATTTATATGTTGTTTAAACCATAAATACGCAACATGCACATGCAATAACCAACATGCACATTCAATAACCCACAAGCACATGCAATAACCATCAAGATATCAAACATACAATTGAAATGCATCCAGAAACCCCCTAGTGTATCAGATCTGCAGGACAGAACATTAGATCAGTAACAAATATCTTGATCAGCGGAATCAGGGATATTTCATTACCCATATCATTGTAATATATAGAGGGTGATGAACCATAGAGAAAGACCCCAAGAAATTTATTCAGGCATTCGGATCTCTGAATTGCTCTGTACAAGCAGTGTGTTGTAAATGTTGTACCATTTAAGGAATTAATAGAAGCCTTGAGAATTTTTACCATCTTTGCGTACTGAGTTTCTAGCAGGAGTACTTCTAAAGACCGTGGGCCCAGTTAGAAGGAGTTATTGTCTAAATCTTTTTGTATATCTGATTGAAAAATGGCATACATTGTTTTGTTGTTTTCCTGAAACTCTATGTAATTTGTTTTTTCACTACTTGAAGTCTCCATAGATGCAGTTTCAAAATCCTCATCCCTATCTAGGCCACTTATAATTTGAACAACCACATCATTCATAGGGGAAGAAAGACAAATTTCAAACACTCTGTCATTTTGGAAATCTTCATCAAGTTCAAGAGAAGGAAAATGGCTTTTACAACAATTTCTTGATCATCTTCATCTTCAGCCAAAGGAAAGGATATTATCTGTTGTTGGGATGAATATTCATAAAAGGATTCTATGATTTCATCATTCATACACACTTCGTCACCAAAACCATTTTCAAGGTACTTAATGAAATGTTCACAAAATTCACAACAATCTTCAAACACTAAGGATGGAGGATTAGACTCTCCATAATTCCTAAAGAATGTTATATGGAAATATTTAAGAGAGTATAAGCTACCTAGTTTTAAACCTTCATACCATAATCTTGCTTTTCCCCCTATAGTATCCATAAACATTTTCATCAACCAATCCTCATGAAATTTAATCCCCAACTTACATATGTGCATGTGAAATCTAATCAAGTGCAAGGCAACATCATTTCCTTTCCCATATTCGAATTTAGGCAAATATTTTTGCCAATCTATCTGAGGAATAAGATTTGGAAAGCCAGGAATATGAGAGAGATTCATTGGATCATACCTTGCATATATTTAACTCATATTCAAATAGTGTAGTCGCCAATGATGTTTTGGAAGATGGATTTTGCATTGAGAGTGGATTCAAAATTTATGGATTCTTCTACCAATGGAATCACCGTCAAACTAATTTTTTGATGTGTGGAGTTGCTCGAGAAGGAATACATCCAATGTGTGCCTAAGTGTCTATTGCTCTCAGACCTTAGAACTCAACCATGTCATTCTTTCCCAGGGAAAATTTTCCAATTTCGTCCCCGGTAACGACACCAAAATATTAGCACTCTGTAAATATTTTTTGGCAGATAAACAAACGACAGAGGTAACTGTTTCAACCTACTTTACAGCTGGGCACTTGCCTACTCAACTCAGAGAGGGCTCTTTCATGTCACTTGATATTTATTTGATAATCAGTGGCTAGATTTAGTTTGTTTTGGGGGTTTTAATAAAGTTGTTGGCAAGGAAGGGGAGGGACACTCAGGGCTATGGAGTCAAAATTATAAAATTGAATGGAAACCTTGACTGGCCTGTAGAACTCTCCAAAGGATAAATGCTAAATGAGGTAATGAATCTAAGATGTAAATTGAAATTTGCAGAGTGTAAGAAGAAAGGGGATAAACAAGTAACTGCATCAGAGCATTATGAAAATGAATTTGGATTTATCTAGGAAGAAACACACACAGTTTAAATTGCTTCAGCCAAGAGCATCAAGAGATGAATTCTGGGATTTTAACTATCCAATTCAAACAGAAGACAGTATAAATAGAATTAAAGAACATAGAAAATACATACAATTAGGGAAAACAAAACTCATATCACCACCATTAGAATATTTTCATAGAGACTTCAAAAGCTTCTACAAATGTATTCAATTCATCTCTAGAAATTTACAATAGAGTTCAAAACAACCAGAACTGTGCCCTTGCACTTCTTCCCATACTAATTCGTTTGGAACCTCTAACACTTATACAATTCGAGTTCCTTCAGTGTGCAACCAGTTACAATAACTGAAATGAAATGTTTCAGCTTCCAAAAGTGGTTACAATGATTACAAATGTCAATTTTTAGAATAAACGTTTCATGATCCTTGCAGATTCCTATGATGCTCCATCTCTTTCCTCTGTCGTGTTCTCTTTGAAATTTCAATTATACCCTTTCAAATTTAATTCCATTTATCCATATTATCATTAAATATTTTGGAATAATATATTTGAATTAAAAATAATTCCCAAATATTTTTCTATCCTGTAGAATTCAATTTCCATAATTTAATTCATGCCCATGGTTTTTTAAAACCATTTATTTGCTTTCTTCCAGTGGTTTTGGAAACCATGTCTTGTTTTTCCCAATTTACCATTTCACTATAAAAAACATTTATTGTTACCATGTTTTTTCCAATTTACCATCTCACTATAAAAAACATTTACAGTTACCATGTTTTTTTCCAATTTACCATCTCACTGTAAAAAACATTTATTGTGTTATGTTTTTTTCCAATTTACCGTTTCACATGTGAAAAAAATTTACTGTATCTTGTTTTTTCCAATTTACCATCTTTGGTAAAATACCTTTTATCTTCTTCTTTTACTCATGTAAATCTTTGGATAAATAATTATCCAAGTCTTCATTCACGTGCATCTTCCCATTTAAATATTTTTCATGGAAATAAATATTAATTTCTTTAATTTGTAAAACTTGAATCTTGCCTCTGTAAAACCTTTTCACTGTGAGGAGGAATCTCATTTATTATAAATTCCATAATTGTTGTTGAAATGCACTCCTAGAAAAATGTCGCACATTAAACATATGATAAATGGTTCATTTATTACATCGGGCTTGGGCTAGAGTGGTTTAATCCAAACTGCTTTTACCCCCGATATGTTCCACGTAAAAACACGTGTCCAATCACCAAACCATAGGTTTATTCCCCAACCCGCCTTCACATAATTAACCTCCTCGCTATTTAAATGCTCGATATGTATGTGTGCCCTCCATCCAACCTTTGAATTTTCCACATTATAAATTGAGATTCATGCCCATGATTTGACGTGATTCCATAAATTAAATATTGGATTAAATATTAATATAAATATTTTAATATAAAAATATTGATATTAATAATAATAAACCCTTTTTTCTATTTTCTAAGGACTTTGGGCATATGAGGCTTAACACATGACTTTGTGGATAGGATAAGGGTGCTTAATAAAAGGAATATTTTTATTTTCAATGGGAATATGAAAATAAGGGTAAAAATGAATGAAGTGATGGAACTAAGGGATTTAGATAATTGTTAAGGCTAGGCATAGGTTTGGGATATTCACCAAATTTATGACTCATGGAGGACATGACTATTTTGGATGATCAGTTGAGTGAAGGATTTAGGTGATGAGAGCTTCGCAGAGTTGGTAAAAAAGTTTGAAAATCGGAGTGGAAAAATAACACAAGGACAAGATGCTTTGGGAAAAATTAATGCAAATTAGTAGGTGATAACATAGGCTCCTATTGGGGATGTTATCCTCCCTACGAGGTAGAAAAGAATAGTATATCATGTGCCTGATCCATTGGCCTTCTCCCAAAACAAGTGTGTGTACCCTTCTCTGACCTGTCACCAGTGTATACTGAAAACCAAACTCTACACACTGCTCTCAACTGGATACTGAACACTGAATACACCGCTAAAATATGACTATACACACTACTGGAAATCCAAACTGAAAAATGTTTGACCAACAAGCTTATTTTCACACTCCTATCTACTCTAAAACTGCTGAAATGAATACGCAATCAAGTGATGCTAAAGTGCCAATGCAACCAATCAAACAATTGGCTTCCCAATTTTTCTCCGCTCGCGTCTTTCTTAAGCAAGCAGACAAATGTAAATGATGGCAGCTGAAAACAAAAGTTGAATCCAAAACTTGAGCTTATGAATGAAACAAACTCCTCCTTCACTGAAGATTGTAATAGGATGGCCACAGGATCTTGAAAACCATGAAAAATCATTTCTNATGACTTTGTGGATAGGATAAGGGTGCTTAATAAAAGGAATATTTTTATTTTCAATGGGAATATGAAAATAAGGGTAAAAATGAATGAAGTGATGGAACTAAGGGATTTAGATAACTATTAAGGCTAGGCATAGGTTTGGGATATTCACCAAATTTGTGACTCATGGAGGACATGACTATTTTGGATGATCAGTTGAGTGAAGGATTTAGGTGATGGGAGCTTCGCAGAGTTGGTGAAAAAGTTTGAAAATCGGAGTGGAAAAATAACACAAGGACAAGATGCTTTGGGAAAAATTAATGCAAATTAGTAGGTGATAACATAGGCTCCTATTGGGGATGTTATCCTCCCTGCGAGGTAGAAAAGAATAGTATATGTACAAGTGTGTGTACCCTGCTCCGACCTATCACCAGTGTATACTGAAAACCAAACTCTACACACTGCTCTCAACTGGATACTGAACACTGAATACACCGCTAAAATATGACTATACACACTACTGGAAATCCAAACTGAAAAATGTTTGACCAACAAGCTTATTTTCACACTCCTATCTACTCTAAAACTGCTGAAATGAATACTCAATCAAGTGATGCTAAAGTGCCAATGCAACCAATCAAACAATTGGCTTCCTGATTTTTCTCCGCTCGCGTCTTTCTTAAGCAAGCAGACAAATGTAAATGATGGCAGCTGAAAACAAAAGTTGAATCCAAAAATTGAGCTTATGAATGAAACAAACTCCTCCTTCACTGAAGATTGTAATAGGATGGCCACAGGATCTTGAAAACCATGAAAAATCATTTCTTCTTGATGAGCAAAAACAGAAAGACAAGCCTCTTGCATAAGTGTTTGTTGCTCTTGCTCTATTTCTTCAGTTCTGAGAATATTTTCAAATGAAATGGTAGTAATAGGTTTGTCTACTTTTTCATGCATCTCAACCAAAACATTCATACAT
>JZKD02S1733588.1:16033-63329 GCA_000966675.3 Picea glauca | reverse complement strand
CATAAGTGTTTGTTGCTCTTGCTCTATTTCTTCAGTTCTGAGAATATTTTCAAATGAAATGGTAGTAATAGGTTTGTCTACTTTTTCATGCATCTCAACCAAAACATTCATACATTCTTGAACATCTTCAAATATGACAACCATATTATGTGCATCAAGGCTATCCTCTTTTTCATCAAACAATTCTAATTTGGTTTCATTAAACTTCTGGAAATTTGTTTGAGGATTGTCATTTTGACTTTCAAATGAATTAATGGAAATAAGTTCCTTCTCATAATCTTCTTGCAAATGTAAAAAGATAAAAGCATGCACTATTTCACAGTCTAGAGTTCCCATGGATGCACTTTCAAAACCATTATTTTCAAATGAAATGAATAATACAATTGCCTATTCATTATCTTTTTGTATATCTAATTGATAAATGGCATACGATGTTTTATTGTTTTCCTGAAACTCTAGGTAATTTGTTTTTTCGCTGCTTGAAGTCTCCATAGATGCAGTTTCAAAATCCTCATCCATGTGTAGGCCACTTAGAATTTGAACAACCACATCATTCATAAGGGAAGAAAGACAACTTTCAAACACTCTATCTTGTTGGAAATCTTCATCAAGTTTAGGAGAAGGAAAACGGCTTTTAACAACAATTTATTGATCATCTTCATCTTCATCCAAAGGAAATGATACTATTTGTTGTTGGGATAAATATTTATAAAAGGATTCTATGATTTCATCATCCATACACACTTCATCACCAAAAACATTTTCAAGGTACTTAATGAGATGTTCACAAAATTCACAACAATCTTCAAACACCAAGGATGGAGGATTAGACTCTCCATAATGCTTAAAGAATGTTATATGGAAATATTTAAGAGAGCAGAAGATGTCTGGTTTTAAACCTTCATACCATAATCTTGCTTTCCCCTCTAGAGTAGCCATAAACATTTTCATCAAACAATCCTCATGAAATTTAATCCCTAGCTTACATATGTGCATGTGAAATCTAATCAAGTGCAAGGCAGCATCATTTTCTTTCCCATCTTTGAATTTAGGCAAATATTTTTACCAATCTGTGTGAGGAATACGATCTAGAAATCCAGGAATATGAGAGTGATTCATTGGAGCATACCTTTCAGATATTGAACTCATCTTCGAACAGTGGAGTCGCCAATGATGTTTTGGAAGATGGATTCTGCATTGAGAGTGGAGTCGCCAGTTAAAATTCAATTTTTTGGATTCTTCTACCAGTGGAATCACCTTGAAACTGATTTTTTGATGTGTGGAGTTTTTAGAGTAGGAATATAGCCAATGTGTGCCTAAGTGTCTACTACTCTCAGAATTTAGAACTCAACCATGTCATTCTTTCCCAGGGAAAATTTTCCAATTTCATCCCCGGCAACGACGCCAAAATGTTAGCACTCTGTAAATTTGTTTTGGCTGATAAACAAATGATAGAGTTAACTGTTTCAACCTAATTTAGAGTTGGGCACTAGCCTACTCAAATCAAAGAGGGATCTCTTGTGTCACTTGATATTTATTTGATAATCAGTGGCTAGATTTAGTTTGTTTTGGGGGTTTTTATAAAGTTGTTGGCAAGGAAGGGGAGGGACACTTAGGGCTATGGAGTCAAAATTATGAAATTGAATGGAAACCTTGACTAGCCTGTAGAACTCTCCAGAGGATTAAGGCTAAATGAGGTAATGAATATGAGTTGTAAATTGAAATTTGCAGAGTGTAAGAGGAAAGGGGAAAAACAAGTAACTGCATCAGAGCATTACGAAAATGAATTCGGATTTAGCTAGGAAGAAACACACAATTTAAATTGCTTCAGCCGAGAGCATCAAGAGATGAATTTTGGTCTTTTAAATATCCAATTCAAATAGAAGACAGTGTAAATAGAATTAAAGAACACAGGAAATACATACAATGAGGGAAAACAAAACTCATATCACCACCATTAGAATATTTTCATAGAGACTTCAAAATCTTTTGCAAATGTATTCAATTCATCTCCAAAAATTTACAATAGAGTTCAGAACAACCAGAACTATGCCCTTGCACTTATTCCCACACTAATTCATTTGGAACCTCTAACACTTATACAATTCGATTTCCTTTAGTGTGCAACTGGTTACAATAACTGAAATGAAATGTTTCAACTTCCAAAATTGGTTACAATGATTACAAATGACAGTTTTCAAAAAAAACGTTTCATGATCCCTGCAGATTCCTCTGACGCTCTAGCTCTTTCCTCTTCCACGTTCTCTTTGAAATGTCACTTACACCCTTTCAAATTTAATTCCATTTATCCATATTCTCATTAAATATCTGGGAATAATATATTTGAATTAAAAATAATTCTCAAATATTTTATATCCTGTAGAGTTAAATTTCCATAATTTAATTCATGCCCGTGGTTTTTTAAAACCGTTTTTTTATTGCTTCCCGTGGTTTTGGAAACAATGTCTTGTTTTTCCCAATTTACCATTTCACTATAAAAAACATTTACTGTTACCATGTTTTTTCCAATTTACCATCTCACTATAAAAAACATTTACAGTTACCATGTTTTTTCCAATTTACCATCTCACTGTAAAAAACATTTATTGTGTTATGTTTTTTCCAATTTACCGTTTCGCATGTGAAAAAACATTTACTGTATCTTGTTTTTTCCAATTTACCGTCTTTGGTAAAATACCTTTTATCTTCTTCTTTTACTCGTGTAAATATTTGGATAAATAATTATCCAAGTCTTCGTTCACGTGCATCTTCTCATTTAAATCGTTTTCATGGAAATAAACATTAATTTCTTTAATTTGTAAAACTTGAATCTTGCCTCTGTAAAACCTTTTCACAGTGAGGAGGAATCTCATTTATTAGAAATTCCATAATTGTTGTTGAAATGCACTCCTGGAAAAATGACGCACATTAAACATATGATAAATGGTGCATTTATTACATCGGGCTTGGACTAGAGTGGTTTAATCCAAACTGCTTTTACCCCCGATATGCTCCACGTAAAAACATGTGTCCAATCACCAAACCACCGGTTTATTCCCCGACCTGCCTTCAAATAATTAACCTCCTCGCTATTTAAATTCTTGATATGTATGTGTGCCCTCCATCCAACCTTTGACTTTTCCACGTTATAAATTGAGATTTGTGACCATGATTTGACGTGATTCCATAAATTAAATATTAATATAAAAATTTTAATATAAAAATATTTATATTAATAATAATAAACCCTTTTTTCTATTTTCTAAGGACTTTGGTCATATGAGGCTTAACACATGACCTTTTGGATAGGATAAGGGTTCTTAATAAAAGGAATATTTTTTATTTTCAATGGTATTTTGAAAATAAGGGTAAAAATGAATGAAGTGATGGAACTAAGGGATTTAGATTAGAGTCAAGGCTAGGTATAGATTTGGGATATTCACCAAATATTTGACTCATGGAGAACATGACTATTTTGGATGATCAATTGAGCGAAGGATTTAGGTGATGGGAGCTTGATGGAGCTAGTGAAAAAGCTTGAAAATCGAAGTGGAAAAATAACACAAGTACAAGATGCTTTGGGAAAAATTAATGCAAATTACCAGGTGATAACACCTTGCAAGGTGGGGTGACAAGAAGAATCCTCTTTAGTTTCTAACTCAGTACAATAACATAAAGAGATCACCTAATGAAACAGTACAAGAGTTTTCAACCAGATTTATGAAAGTTTACAATTCAATTGTTACTGAAGTAAAACCCCCTCCTGGAGCTGCCCAACTTCAATATGTTGATTCTTTTGATAGTGACTTTGCCTTGTTGTTGAGAGAAAGAATATCCAATACACTAAATGACATGATGAGTGATGGAATTGAAGTGGAGGTAAATTTGATGGATTCGGGGAAGATCGAACATAATCCTAACAGAGATGTGAAAAAGTTCCAAGGAGAAGCGCAACCCTCAACTTCTCAATCATTAATAGAGAAATTTGATTTGATGATGAAGACTATGGAAATATTTATGGAAAGAATGTCCTTGGATAATAATCCTGCCACCAGAGATCAAATTGATTTTCATCCCAGAAATCAAAATTTTAGAAGAGCTCCAATTCCACAGATCAGGCAAAGATACCAGAGAAATCAAGTTGATCAGCAAATAAAACCTCATTTCCAAAACAACTATGTAAATGAATAATTTGATCAAACAATTGAAGACAATATGCATTGTTGTGATGATACAGAAACAAATGTGTTCTTAACTAAAGAAGAACATGATCAATTAATGGATGCAAATGATAAGTTTATGCATGATAATGATGTATATTGTCAATGGAAAAAAAAGAGTATAATAAGCGAGTTCAAAATCATGTTATGCAATTTTAGAAACAGTACAACCTCATAAGCCAAAAGGTACCTGCAAATCCCCCAGAGGAAAATCCTACAAGGGAACTTTAGATCAATACACATTCTTCAAGCCAACCTAAGAAAGACAGTTCAACAAAGGATGCAATGGAGAAAGGAAAACCCAAAGAAGAATCCCCAAAGAAGATACATGAGGCAAGAAAAGAAGCAGTCATCAAAGAGGTAGAAAAAGGTCCATCTCCTTTTAATTTTGAAAGTGAAATGGCTAAAATCAAAATTTTTGTTCCATTCAATGAGCTGATTAAATATGGTGAATATATAAATCATATCATTAATATGCTCAAAATGGTAGAAGCTCCTGACACCTTGAATGTGCAAGATGATCACCCTACTATCTTGTTTGTCCCACGTGTGGAGAAGAGTGGTGATGTTGATGATGTCCCCCCTTTTTATGTTAGTCTTAAAATTCATGATATGACCTTACATAATGCCATGTTAGATTTAGGAGCATCACATAATCAGATTCCCAAGGTAGACATGAATGAGTTGGGCCTAGATATTATAAGGCCTTACAAGGATCTTTTCTCCTTTGACTCAAGGAAGGTGAAATGATTGGGTTTAATCAAAAATGTGTTTGTATCATTGTCTCAAATTCCATCAAAAAATCTGATCATGGATGTGGTAGTTGTTGACATCCCTCCTAAATTTGGCATGTTGTTATCTAGATCATGGGCTGAAAAGTTGAAAGGGAATTTGCAAATGGATATTTCATATGCTACTATCCATGTTTTTGGCCAAGAAAGGAGGTTGTACAAAGAAGTGTTTCTCAAGTACATGGTGAGTAGCAAAGCCCAACCAAACAACCATCCTATTTACTTTGTAGGTAATGAGGTTGGTTATTCTCTTTTCTTTAATAACTTGAGTTTTGAAGAGGAGGATCCAAAGATTGTTATGACTATCAAAGACAAATCTAATCATCAAACAAAGGAAATTAGATATTAGAAAAATAGTGAAGAGGATGATATGTGGAACATGAGTTTTGATGGAGCTACTATCAGAGAAGGAGAAAGAGTTGTTGTGTGGATTAACCCTCCCAAGACAAGTACAAAACTTGGTTATTACAAATTTTCTTTTGATTGCACCAATAACATGGCTGAATATGAGGCACTAATTTTGGGATTGAAGACTTTGAAAGAATTGGGTGCTAGGAGGATAGTTGTACATGGGGATTCCAAGCTTGTCATAAATCAGGTAAAGGGTATATATCATTCCAAGCATCCTATATTGAGGGCATATAGTAATATAGTACCTAATCTTCTTGAACAATTTTCAGAATACAATTTATTAGTGATTCCTAGTGGGGGAAATCTAACTACTGATGCTCTAGCTACCTCATCCTCTTTTTTCAAAATTCTATTTTTTCCTAACAAAAAGTATGAAATTGAATTCAAGGATAGGACATTAGTACCTAACAACATTAAATGTTGGCAAATATTTGAAGATGAAAAACAAGTAGAAAGATTTCTTCAGATGTGTGACAAGTTTTCTAATTCAAATATTGATGATGAGTGTTTCTGTGAAGAGGATGAAGATGCAGTTGTGTTTGCAAATGATGATTGTTTTCAAAACACAATTTCTGGTAGAGATATAGGGCATCTCAAGAATAACATTATTCCCAAAGGCTTAGTCCCATTGGAAAATATTTTTGACAGCAACGATGTAGCAAGAAACCCTAAAATCACTGCAAATGATGAGGACATAGAAGATTGCAACATTGGGACTTAGAAAGATACCAAGATCATCAAACTGTCCTAGACACTCAGACCATAAATTAAATAGAGGTATATCATCCTAATGAAATATTTCTCTGATGTCTTTTCATGGATTTATGAGGATCTAAAGGTCTATGATAAGAAGGTAATTCAACATGTAATTCCAATTAAGGATGATCATAAACCTTTCAAGAAAAAGTTGAGAAGAATAAATCCTCTAATGTTACCATTGATTGAAAAGAAGGTAAGGAATTTGTTTGATGCCAAAATTATAGTGTCCTTAATATTTTTCAAGTGGGCGGATAACCTTGTACTTTTCAGGAAGAAAAGTCGTGAGATCAGGTTGTGTATAGACTTTCAGAATCTAAACAGGGTGTATCTCAAAGACAATTATCCACTTCCTAAGATGGATTACATTCTGTAGAAGGTGGTTGGATCACAGAAGATATCAATGCTTGATGGTTTCTATGGATACAACCAAATCATGGTGCATCATGATGACCAGGAGAAGACAACTTTTACAACACCTTGGGGCACCTTCATGTATGCAAAAATTCCTTTTAGGCTTATGAATGCAGGAGAAACCTTCCAAAGGGCCATGGACACAGCCTTTGTTGATGAGAAAGATAATTTTATTGTTATTTACTTAGATTATATCATTGTATTTTTAGATTCTGATGATGAACATCTTAAACATCTAAGAAGGGTTTTTCAGAAATGTAGGAAGTTTGGCATCTCATTGAATCCCAAAAAGTAAAATTTTGGAATGAAAGAAGGAAAATTACTTGGACACATCATTTCAAAGGAAGGGATAAATATAGACCCCAGTAGAGTGGAAGCAATTTTGAAGATTGGTACAACCAGGAGAAAGAACGAGTTACAATCCTTCCTAGGAAAAGTAATTTTTCTTAGAAGGTTTGTCCCTAACTTGGATGAAATCATAAAGTATATCACTAACATGATCATGAAAGGCAATTAGATAAAATGGACTCCTGAAGCTAGGAATTCGTTTGAATATATTAAAGTGGCACTGACCAAAGCTCCAGTGTTGGCGAGTCCAANCATAAGTGTTTGTTGCTCTTGCTCTATTTCTTCAGTTCTGAGAATATTTTCAAATGAAATGGTAGTAATAGGTTTGTCTACTTTTTCATGCATCTCAACCAAAACATTCATACATTCTTGAACATCTTCAAATATGACAACCATATTATGTGCATCAAGGCTATCCTCTTTTTCATCAAACAATTCTAATTTGGTTTCATTAAACTTCTGGAAATTTGTTTGAGGATTGTCATTTTGACTTTCAAATGAATTAATGGAAATAAGTTCCTTCTCATAATCTTCTTGCAAATGTAAAAAGATAAAAGCATGCACTATTTCACAGTCTAGAGTTCCCATGGATGCACTTTCAAAACCATTATTTTCAAATGAAATGAATAATACAATTGCCTATTCATTATCTTTTTGTATATCTAATTGATAAATGGCATACGATGTTTTATTGTTTTCCTGAAACTCTAGGTAATTTGTTTTTTCGCTGCTTGAAGTCTCCATAGATGCAGTTTCAAAATCCTCATCCATGTGTAGGCCACTTAGAATTTGAAAAACCACATCATTCATAAGGGAAGAAAGACAACTTTCAAACACTCTATCTTGTTGGAAATCTTCATCAAGTTTAGGAGAAGGAAAACGGCTTTTAACAACAATTTATTGATCAGCTTCATCTTCATCCAAAGGAAATGATACTATTTGTTGTTGGGATAAATATTTATAAAAGGATTCTATGATTTCATCATACATACACACTTCATCACCAAAAACATTTTCAAGGTACTTAATGAAATGTTCACAAAATTCACAACAATCTTCAAACACCAAGGATGGAGGATTAGACTCTCCATAATGCTTAAAGAATGTTATATGGAAATATTTAAGAGAGAAGAAGATGCATGGTTTTAAACCTTCATACCATAATCTTGCTTTCCCCTCTAGAGTAGCCATACACATTTTCATCAAACAATCCTCATGAAATTTAATCCCCAGCTTACATATGTGCATGTGAAATCTAATCAAGTGCAAGGCAGCATCATTTTCTTTCCCATCTTTGAATTTAGGCAAATATTTTTACCAATCTGTGTGAGGAATACGATCTAGAAATCCAGGAATATGAGAGTGATTCATTGGAGCATACCTTTCAGATATTGAACTCATCTTCGAACAGTGGAGTCGCCAATGATGTTTTGGAAGATGGATTCTGCATTGAGAGTGGAGTCGCCAGTTAAAATTCAATTTTTTGGATTCTTCTACCAGTGGAATCACCTTGAAACTGATTTTTTGATGTGTGGAGTTTTTAGAGTAGGAATATAGCCAATGTGTGCCTAAGTGTCTACTACTCTCAGAATTTAGAACTCAACCATGTCATTCTTTCCCAGGGAAAATTTTCCAATTTCATCCCCGGCAACGACGCCAAAATGTTAGCACTCTGTAAATTTGTTTTGGCTGATAAACAAATGATAGAGTTAACTGTTTCAACCTAATTTAGAGTTGGGCACTAGCCTACTCAAATCAAAGAGGGATCTCTTGTGTCACTTGATATTTATTTGATAATCAGTGGCTAGATTTAGTTTGTTTTGGGGGTTTTTATAAAGTTGTTGGCAAGGAAGGGGAGGGACACTTAGGGCTATGGAGTCAAAATTATGAAATTGAATGGAAACCTTGACTAGCCTGTAGAACTCTCCAGAGGATTAAGGCTAAATGAGGTAATGAATATGAGTTGTAAATTGAAATTTGCAGAGTGTAAGAGGAAAGGGGAAAAACAAGTAACTGCATCAGAGCATTACGAAAATGAATTCGGATTTAGCTAGGAAGAAACACACAATTTAAATTGCTTCAGCCGAGAGCATCAAGAGATGAATTTTGGTCTTTTAAATATCCAATTCAAATAGAAGACAGTGTAAATAGAATTAAAGAACACAGGAAATACATACAATGAGGGAAAACAAAACTCATATCACCACCATTAGAATATTTTCATAGAGACTTCAAAATCTTTTGCAAATGTATTCAATTCATCTCCAAAAATTTACAATAGAGTTCAGAACAACCAGAACTATGCCCTTGCACTTATTCCCACACTAATTCATTTGGAACCTCTAACACTTATACAATTCGATTTCCTTTAGTGTGCAACTGGTTACAATAACTGAAATGAAATGTTTCAACTTCCAAAATTGGTTACAATGATTACAAATGACAGTTTTCAAAAAAAACGTTTCATGATCCCTGCAGATTCCTCTGACGCTCTAGCTCTTTCCTCTTCCACGTTCTCTTTGAAATGTCACTTACACCCTTTCAAATTTAATTCCATTTATCCATATTCTCATTAAATATCTGGGAATAATATATTTGAATTAAAAATAATTCTCAAATATTTTATATCCTGTAGAGTTAAATTTCCATAATTTAATTCATGCCCGTGGTTTTTTAAAACCGTTTTTTTATTGCTTCCCGTGGTTTTGGAAACAATGTCTTGTTTTTCCCAATTTACCATTTCACTATAAAAAACATTTACTGTTACCATGTTTTTTCCAATTTACCATCTCACTATAAAAAACATTTACAGTTACCATGTTTTTTCCAATTTACCATCTCACTGTAAAAAACATTTATTGTGTTATGTTTTTTCCAATTTACCGTTTCGCATGTGAAAAAACATTTACTGTATCTTGTTTTTTCCAATTTACCGTCTTTGGTAAAATACCTTTTATCTTCTTCTTTTACTCGTGTAAATATTTGGATAAATAATTATCCAAGTCTTCGTTCACGTGCATCTTCTCATTTAAATCGTTTTCATGGAAATAAACATTAATTTCTTTAATTTGTAAAACTTGAATCTTGCCTCTGTAAAACCTTTTCACAGTGAGGAGGAATCTCATTTATTAGAAATTCCATAATTGTTGTTGAAATGCACTCCTGGAAAAATGACGCACATTAAACATATGATAAATGGTGCATTTATTACATCGGGCTTGGACTAGAGTGGTTTAATCCAAACTGCTTTTACCCCCGATATGCTCCACGTAAAAACATGTGTCCAATCACCAAACCACCGGTTTATTCCCCGACCTGCCTTCAAATAATTAACCTCCTCGCTATTTAAATTCTTGATATGTATGTGTGCCCTCCATCCAACCTTTGACTTTTCCACGTTATAAATTGAGATTTGTGACCATGATTTGACGTGATTCCATAAATTAAATATTAATATAAAAATTTTAATATAAAAATATTTATATTAATAATAATAAACCCTTTTTTCTATTTTCTAAGGACTTTGGTCATATGAGGCTTAACACATGACCTTTTGGATAGGATAAGGGTTCTTAATAAAAGGAATATTTTTTATTTTCAATGGTATTTTGAAAATAAGGGTAAAAATGAATGAAGTGATGGAACTAAGGGATTTAGATTAGAGTCAAGGCTAGGTATAGATTTGGGATATTCACCAAATATTTGACTCATGGAGAACATGACTATTTTGGATGATCAATTGAGCGAAGGATTTAGGTGATGGGAGCTTGATGGAGCTAGTGAAAAAGCTTGAAAATCGAAGTGGAAAAATAACACAAGTACAAGATGCTTTGGGAAAAATTAATGCAAATTACCAGGTGATAACACCTTGCAAGGTGGGGTGACAAGAAGAATCCTCTTTAGTTTCTAACTCAGTACAATAACATAAAGAGATCACCTAATGAAACAGTACAAGAGTTTTCAACCAGATTTATGAAAGTTTACAATTCAATTGTTACTGAAGTAAAACCCCCTCCTGGAGCTGCCCAACTTCAATATGTTGATTCTTTTGATAGTGACTTTGCCTTGTTGTTGAGAGAAAGAATATCCAATACACTAAATGACATGATGAGTGATGGAATTGAAGTGGAGGTAAATTTGATGGATTCGGGGAAGATCGAACATAATCCTAACAGAGATGTGAAAAAGTTCCAAGGAGAAGCGCAACCCTCAACTTCTCAATCATTAATAGAGAAATTTGATTTGATGATGAAGACTATGGAAATATTTATGGAAAGAATGTCCTTGGATAATAATCCTGCCACCAGAGATCAAATTGATTTTCATCCCAGAAATCAAAATTTTAGAAGAGCTCCAATTCCACAGATCAGGCAAAGATACCAGAGAAATCAAGTTGATCAGCAAATAAAACCTCATTTCCAAAACAACTATGTAAATGAATAATTTGATCAAACAATTGAAGACAATATGCATTGTTGTGATGATACAGAAACAAATGTGTTCTTAACTAAAGAAGAACATGATCAATTAATGGATGCAAATGATAAGTTTATGCATGATAATGATGTATATTGTCAATGGAAAAAAAAGAGTATAATAAGCGAGTTCAAAATCATGTTATGCAATTTTAGAAACAGTACAACCTCATAAGCCAAAAGGTACCTGCAAATCCCCCAGAGGAAAATCCTACAAGGGAACTTTAGATCAATACACATTCTTCAAGCCAACCTAAGAAAGACAGTTCAACAAAGGATGCAATGGAGAAAGGAAAACCCAAAGAAGAATCCCCAAAGAAGATACATGAGGCAAGAAAAGAAGCAGTCATCAAAGAGGTAGAAAAAGGTCCATCTCCTTTTAATTTTGAAAGTGAAATGGCTAAAATCAAAATTTTTGTTCCATTCAATGAGCTGATTAAATATGGTGAATATATAAATCATATCATTAATATGCTCAAAATGGTAGAAGCTCCTGACACCTTGAATGTGCAAGATGATCACCCTACTATCTTGTTTGTCCCACGTGTGGAGAAGAGTGGTGATGTTGATGATGTCCCCCCTTTTTATGTTAGTCTTAAAATTCATGATATGACCTTACATAATGCCATGTTAGATTTAGGAGCATCACATAATCAGATTCCCAAGGTAGACATGAATGAGTTGG
Source organism: Picea glauca (assembly GCA_000966675.3). NCBI lineage: Eukaryota > Viridiplantae > Streptophyta > Pinopsida > Pinales > Pinaceae > Picea > Picea glauca. Next base: position 51,229 of record JZKD02S1733588.1, on the reverse strand, counting down.
GCCTAGATATTATAAGGCCTTACAAGGATCTTTTCTCCTTTGACTCAAGGAAGGTGAAATGATTGGGTTTAATCAAAAATGTGTTTGTATCATTGTCTCAAATTCCATCAAAAAATCTGATCATGGATGTGGTAGTTGTTGACATCCCTCCTAAATTTGGCATGTTGTTATCTAGATCATGGGCTGAAAAGTTGAAAGGGAATTTGCAAATGGATATTTCATATGCTACTATCCATGTTTTTGGCCAAGAAAGGAGGTTGTACAAAGAAGTGTTTCTCAAGTACATGGTGAGTAGCAAAGCCCAACCAAACAACCATCCTATTTACTTTGTAGGTAATGAGGTTGGTTATTCTCTTTTCTTTAATAACTTGAGTTTTGAAGAGGAGGATCCAAAGATTGTTATGACTATCAAAGACAAATCTAATCATCAAACAAAGGAAATTAGATATTAGAAAAATAGTGAAGAGGATGATATGTGGAACATGAGTTTTGATGGAGCTACTATCAGAGAAGGAGAAAGAGTTGTTGTGTGGATTAACCCTCCCAAGACAAGTACAAAACTTGGTTATTACAAATTTTCTTTTGATTGCACCAATAACATGGCTGAATATGAGGCACTAATTTTGGGATTGAAGACTTTGAAAGAATTGGGTGCTAGGAGGATAGTTGTACATGGGGATTCCAAGCTTGTCATAAATCAGGTAAAGGGTATATATCATTCCAAGCATCCTATATTGAGGGCATATAGTAATATAGTACCTAATCTTCTTGAACAATTTTCAGAATACAATTTATTAGTGATTCCTAGTGGGGGAAATCTAACTACTGATGCTCTAGCTACCTCATCCTCTTTTTTCAAAATTCTATTTTTTCCTAACAAAAAGTATGAAATTGAATTCAAGGATAGGACATTAGTACCTAACAACATTAAATGTTGGCAAATATTTGAAGATGAAAAACAAGTAGAAAGATTTCTTCAGATGTGTGACAAGTTTTCTAATTCAAATATTGATGATGAGTGTTTCTGTGAAGAGGATGAAGATGCAGTTGTGTTTGCAAATGATGATTGTTTTCAAAACACAATTTCTGGTAGAGATATAGGGCATCTCAAGAATAACATTATTCCCAAAGGCTTAGTCCCATTGGAAAATATTTTTGACAGCAACGATGTAGCAAGAAACCCTAAAATCACTGCAAATGATGAGGACATAGAAGATTGCAACATTGGGACTTAGAAAGATACCAAGATCATCAAACTGTCCTAGACACTCAGACCATAAATTAAATAGAGGTATATCATCCTAATGAAATATTTCTCTGATGTCTTTTCATGGATTTATGAGGATCTAAAGGTCTATGATAAGAAGGTAATTCAACATGTAATTCCAATTAAGGATGATCATAAACCTTTCAAGAAAAAGTTGAGAAGAATAAATCCTCTAATGTTACCATTGATTGAAAAGAAGGTAAGGAATTTGTTTGATGCCAAAATTATAGTGTCCTTAATATTTTTCAAGTGGGCGGATAACCTTGTACTTTTCAGGAAGAAAAGTCGTGAGATCAGGTTGTGTATAGACTTTCAGAATCTAAACAGGGTGTATCTCAAAGACAATTATCCACTTCCTAAGATGGATTACATTCTGTAGAAGGTGGTTGGATCACAGAAGATATCAATGCTTGATGGTTTCTATGGATACAACCAAATCATGGTGCATCATGATGACCAGGAGAAGACAACTTTTACAACACCTTGGGGCACCTTCATGTATGCAAAAATTCCTTTTAGGCTTATGAATGCAGGAGAAACCTTCCAAAGGGCCATGGACACAGCCTTTGTTGATGAGAAAGATAATTTTATTGTTATTTACTTAGATTATATCATTGTATTTTTAGATTCTGATGATGAACATCTTAAACATCTAAGAAGGGTTTTTCAGAAATGTAGGAAGTTTGGCATCTCATTGAATCCCAAAAAGTAAAATTTTGGAATGAAAGAAGGAAAATTACTTGGACACATCATTTCAAAGGAAGGGATAAATATAGACCCCAGTAGAGTGGAAGCAATTTTGAAGATTGGTACAACCAGGAGAAAGAACGAGTTACAATCCTTCCTAGGAAAAGTAATTTTTCTTAGAAGGTTTGTCCCTAACTTGGATGAAATCATAAAGTATATCACTAACATGATCATGAAAGGCAATTAGATAAAATGGACTCCTGAAGCTAGGAATTCGTTTGAATATATTAAAGTGGCACTGACCAAAGCTCCAGTGTTGGCGAGTCCAATTTTTGCAAATGATTTTATCTTGTTTTCTTTTGGTTCAGAACACACCATTGTTGGTGTTTTGTTGCAAAAAGATGAACACAAATTTGAAAGGCTCGTAGCCTATTATAGCAGGACTTTGAGAGACTCCCCACTAAGGTATGACATCATGGAAAATAAGGCATATGCCTTGGTGAAGGCCCTCAAAGAATTCATAACTTACATCTTGCATTCCCATATCATTGCTTATATGCCTAGAAATTTTGTGAAAGCAATTTTGACTCAGCCTGATCCTAAAGGTAGAAGGGGAAAATGGATAGTTGTGTTGTTGGAGTATGACCTCAAGATCAAAACTACAAAATTGATTAAAGGTCAGGGGATTGAAAATTTGATGGCACGGTCCAATTGTGATGTCTTGGGAATCAATTTCATTACTGACCTATCAACAAATTCAAAAGAAGAGACAGTCCCACTGGTATCCCAATAATTCCTCGATTATCCTTGGTATGATGATATTATTTATGTATTAAATAATTTACAAGCTCGTCCTGAATTAAGAAAAACCAAAGATAGATTTTTGAAGTTGAAAGTAATAAAGTTTTGCATTATGCACCATTCTTTGTATTGGAAAGATCCAGGAGGGACCTTGCTGAATTGTTTGTTGGAGGAAGAATTGAAGAGAGTTATCAAAGAGTGATTGTGGGGGGAACCATTATTGGAATACCACTATGCAAAAAATATTGAGGGAAGGGTTCTATTGGCCTAGTATTTTTTATGATGTGTACAAGGAATTTTCAAGCTACCATGAATGCCAATTTTTTTATGGAAAAAGAATGTTGCAGCCCTTACCTTTAAATCCTATCTTTGTTGAAGCACCATTCAGGCAATGGGGCCATGATTTTATAGGAGAGATCTGTCCACCATCCTTAGCTTATCACAAGTGGATACTGACAGCCACATACTACTTCACCAAATAGATTGAAGCAGTCCCCGCAAGGCAATCTATTGATATTATTATCATTCAATTTTTAGAAAGAAATATTTTGTCTAGATTTGGTTGTCCAATCAAGATCATTATTGACAATGCAACAACATTCAATTCTAAGAGGATGGATAAATTTTGTAGTGACTATAATATAACTCTTGGTCATTCCACAGTGTATTACCCACAGCGTAATGGGTTGGTTGATTCATCCAACAAAAGCTAGACCAGAATTATTAAGAAGATTCAACAGGAAATCAAAGAAAGCTTGGAACAAAAATCTTATCTATGCACTATGGGTTGATAGGATCAGCACCAAAAGGTCTATTTCTACATCACCCTTTCAGATTGTATATGGTACAAAGGCATTTTTTCCTACCTCATTAGGACTTCGAGTGATGACACTATTGCAAGAATAGGAAGATGAACCAAATGATGCTCAAAGGAGGATAAACAAATTAATCCATGTGCAGCAAATGAGAGAACAGGTCTTCAACAACTCATAACTGCACCAAGATAAAATGAAAAGAGCCTTTGATAGGCATACTAAGGAAGATGATTTCAAGGTGGATGATTTGGTATTGAAGTGGGATGCAATGTGTTATCACATAAAATTGTCAGATTCTTGTGAATTTGGGGTTTTTACCTAATTTTGTAGTTGTACCTGTCTTTCCTCCTTTTACAGGCCCAATCGTAAGGTTTTTTCCTTATGGCTTATATTTTTTCTTCATTTTGCCTGCCTGAGAGGTGTCGTACCTAAGCCTTTATGTTTTCTCTATGGTCGATAATTTCTCTCTCTTCACCTCTGTCACTGATCCTTTTGCCTTCTTGAGCCCTCAGTCAACCATCCAAGTGTCCATTTATAGGGACTGTAGCTATAAGCACAAGCGCAACACTTAGAGCGGTCAGATATGGACTCAAATCAAGAGAGTGAGCAAGATCAACTTTCAACGATGGAGATCCATCAGGGTGATCAGATCGACGGCCATCGGGTGATCAGGATAATAGAGTTACATGAAGTATAGTGGTAGATAGAGTTCTGAAATCATGAGGCCCATCCTAGCCGTGGGCCCAAAGGAGGACAGGTGGAAATAGATTAGCATTTCGTTGACTCGCAAGATGGAGCAATCAAAGGGTAGAGTCATGAGGACTCGCAAAATGCAAAGTTATGAAATGATCTGGGCCGTCTATTTTAGAAGGACATGTGGCGCAATATCGAATCATGGAGAAAGTCATTTCGAAAAAGTTGAAGCGAGGAATGCAAAAATTTTCTGAGTCTTTAAATGTCGATGGTCCGAAGTCCCAATGCTCCAAGGTCTTGAAATGCCGATAGCCGAGGTCCCAAAATGCCAATAGTTGATGTCCCAAAATTTCGATATTCATCAGGCTCGTTCCATCAAAGGGGACGTGTGGCACCTAATCCAAGAGATCATGATTTTGTGACTCAGAGGTTTGAGTATGGATCACAACATGAGTTCACGAAACACAAAATTGTGATGCGCCTGAGATTTGGGCCCACGATCATAGTCAAGGGTCGTATGTAGAGTGGGGATATAGAGAACGGTAAGTTCTTATTGAGAAACAAGCAGCTAAGGATTTTCAAGCAAATGATTGTGGCCGTCATATTTAAAGTGAGTCTGATCATCGATTTGGATAGGCCATTTCGCAAGATCGAGCATCAAGATTTTTGAGATTCAATGGAGTGAAAACTCCCAAAATGAGAAATCCCAAAATTTCACCTGGGAGCCCCAATTCATGGCCTGAGGTCATGTGGAGAAATGGAGGGCAGCTACGCAAAGGCTGAAGCACCTGAGTTGGTCACAAAGAAAGAGTTTTGTGGCCTCGAGGTGCCATAATTGACTAGAAGGATCTGTGAGCTTGTCTGGGAAAATTATGGGTGTCAGGTTTTTCCCGATCCCGACGAAACCAGTTAATGGAAGGTAGGTTGGTGGTTGAAACCTCAACTCACCCTATAAATGGAAGGCATGGAAGGCCCGAATGTGGGGACTGAACCATCAGCCCATGGTACCCCTGCAAGCATATTTCCCCACAGACCCATGTTGATTCGAGATCGTGTCTGACAGAAGAATGAAAGTGAATACTGACAGAAGAAGATGCAAACACAAAGTTTTGAATGTAATAGTCAGGTCACACTCCTAGTGGTGGCAGGTTGTTCTAAGTATAAATACTCAGTTTTGATATTTTGTTAGGGTCGATGGTAGAGAAAAGCTCATGTATTGTAGAGTTTTAATGAAGCTTCTGATTCTCTGGTTATGCATTATAATCTGAGATTTCTTGTTTAATGATATTCATATTTCTTGCTCCCTCTTGTTTTCCTCTGATACTGAAAGAGTTCAATATTGACGAATTCACATGAATTATTGTGATTGTATTATGATGAATGTTTGATTATAGTGTTGTAATAATTCCTTTCAGTTTTTTTGAGATTTGAATTCAAGAATATCTTGTGTTTAAGTCTTTCCTCTTTGGGCTTATGGAATACTAAATGTCTGTGACAGACCTCTACACTCTCCTCACCAAAGTCTTCCCTCTACTCACCCTTACTCCAAATTACCAACTGAACTTGATTCCAAACCTCAATTGCTTATGCATGCTAGTCCAATTTTCTGAGTTAAAACAATATCATCTCGAGTCTGCGCCCATTTTGCCTCTTTAAAAACCAACCTGTGACATACAAATCTCATGGGTACTAGGCTTTCCTTTGACACAATCTGGACGTGACTTCTGGTGCTAACATTTCTGGCACCGTTTCCAAGGATGAATTGAATATTTTCCCTGGGATTTAACGACAAAGGTTACTAGTTCTAAAGGTGCATCAGAACTCAGAACATTGAATATTGCAACTATGCATCTGGCGACTCCACTTTTATGAGTACACAGTTTCATCTGTGGATTCAAGAGTCATACACATGAGGTCTACTCCACAGTTTCATTTAGTGACACCTGAAGCTGAACCAGAGAAAATTATCAGAAGAAATAATACCCGTCAAGAGGGTACTTCTACTATTGAAATAAGTGATTCTGGTAACTTTCATTATTCTCCTATAGCAACTCCAGTAGTTGTTTCTGATTTTCCTATTACACCATTTGTTGGAGCTTCTAGAAGTTTAAATTTTGGGATTTTTCCTGCTAATTACCCCTCTCCCAGTTTCACCACTCCTCCTCCTGTTAAATTTGTTTCTTTTACAGAGAGGGAAACCTCTATTCCCTCAAGCCCTGAGGCCTTTTCTCTAGATCCTCAGTTGTTTTTCTTTATTCCCAGAAGCACACCTCCCATCTCCCCTATCCGAACTCCATCTCCACCTGCTTCTCCTCCATCTCACGTCCAAATGGCAGGTGATAATCCTCCTAGGAATAGAATGGTTGAGATATTGGTTACTAGATATTCACCTATGGTTTTACCTCAGCCTATGAATTCTCTCCCAGCCATGGAGTACCTTAAGTGCATGCCCCAGTTCACAGAANTATATCACTAACATGATCATGAAAGGCAATTAGATAAAATGGACTCCTGAAGCTAGGAATTCGTTTGAATATATTAAAGTGGCACTGACCAAAGCTCCAGTGTTGGCGAGTCCAATTTTTGCAAATGATTTTATCTTGTTTTCTTTTGGTTCAGAACACACCATTGTTGGTGTTTTGTTGCAAAAAGATGAACACAAATTTGAAAGGCTCGTAGCCTATTATAGCAGGACTTTGAGAGACTCCCCACTAAGGTATGACATCATGGAAAATAAGGCATATGCCTTGGTGAAGGCCCTCAAAGAATTCATAACTTACATCTTGCATTCCCATATCATTGCTTATATGCCTAGAAATTTTGTGAAAGCAATTTTGACTCAGCCTGATCCTAAAGGTAGAAGGGGAAAATGGATAGTTGTGTTGTTGGAGTATGACCTCAAGATCAAAACTACAAAATTGATTAAAGGTCAGGGGATTGAAAATTTGATGGCACGGTCCAATTGTGATGTCTTGGGAATCAATTTCATTACTGACCTATCAACAAATTCAAAAGAAGAGACAGTCCCACTGGTATCCCAATAATTCCTCGATTATCCTTGGTATGATGATATTATTTATGTATTAAATAATTTACAAGCTCGTCCTGAATTAAGAAAAACCAAAGATAGATTTTTGAAGTTGAAAGTAATAAAGTTTTGCATTATGCACCATTCTTTGTATTGGAAAGATCCAGGAGGGACCTTGCTGAATTGTTTGTTGGAGGAAGAATTGAAGAGAGTTATCAAAGAGTGATTGTGGGGGGAACCATTATTGGAATACCACTATGCAAAAAATATTGAGGGAAGGGTTCTATTGGCCTAGTATTTTTTATGATGTGTACAAGGAATTTTCAAGCTACCATGAATGCCAATTTTTTTATGGAAAAAGAATGTTGCAGCCCTTACCTTTAAATCCTATCTTTGTTGAAGCACCATTCAGGCAATGGGGCCATGATTTTATAGGAGAGATCTGTCCACCATCCTTAGCTTATCACAAGTGGATACTGACAGCCACATACTACTTCACCAAATAGATTGAAGCAGTCCCCGCAAGGCAATCTATTGATATTATTATCATTCAATTTTTAGAAAGAAATATTTTGTCTAGATTTGGTTGTCCAATCAAGATCATTATTGACAATGCAACAACATTCAATTCTAAGAGGATGGATAAATTTTGTAGTGACTATAATATAACTCTTGGTCATTCCACAGTGTATTACCCACAGCGTAATGGGTTGGTTGATTCATCCAACAAAAGCTAGACCAGAATTATTAAGAAGATTCAACAGGAAATCAAAGAAAGCTTGGAACAAAAATCTTATCTATGCACTATGGGTTGATAGGATCAGCACCAAAAGGTCTATTTCTACATCACCCTTTCAGATTGTATATGGTACAAAGGCATTTTTTCCTACCTCATTAGGACTTCGAGTGATGACACTATTGCAAGAATAGGAAGATGAACCAAATGATGCTCAAAGGAGGATAAACAAATTAATCCATGTGCAGCAAATGAGAGAACAGGTCTTCAACAACTCATAACTGCACCAAGATAAAATGAAAAGAGCCTTTGATAGGCATACTAAGGAAGATGATTTCAAGGTGGATGATTTGGTATTGAAGTGGGATGCAATGTGTTATCACATAAAATTGTCAGATTCTTGTGAATTTGGGGTTTTTACCTAATTTTGTAGTTGTACCTGTCTTTCCTCCTTTTACAGGCCCAATCGTAAGGTTTTTTCCTTATGGCTTATATTTTTTCTTCATTTTGCCTGCCTGAGAGGTGTCGTACCTAAGCCTTTATGTTTTCTCTATGGTCGATAATTTCTCTCTCTTCACCTCTGTCACTGATCCTTTTGCCTTCTTGAGCCCTCAGTCAACCATCCAAGTGTCCATTTATAGGGACTGTAGCTATAAGCACAAGCGCAACACTTAGAGCGGTCAGATATGGACTCAAATCAAGAGAGTGAGCAAGATCAACTTTCAACGATGGAGATCCATCAGGGTGATCAGATCGACGGCCATCGGGTGATCAGGATAATAGAGTTACATGAAGTATAGTGGTAGATAGAGTTCTGAAATCATGAGGCCCATCCTAGCCGTGGGCCCAAAGGAGGACAGGTGGAAATAGATTAGCATTTCGTTGACTCGCAAGATGGAGCAATCAAAGGGTAGAGTCATGAGGACTCGCAAAATGCAAAGTTATGAAATGATCTGGGCCGTCTATTTTAGAAGGACATGTGGCGCAATATCGAATCATGGAGAAAGTCATTTCGAAAAAGTTGAAGCGAGGAATGCAAAAATTTTCTGAGTCTTTAAATGTCGATGGTCCGAAGTCCCAATGCTCCAAGGTCTTGAAATGCCGATAGCCGAGGTCCCAAAATGCCAATAGTTGATGTCCCAAAATTTCGATATTCATCAGGCTCGTTCCATCAAAGGGGACGTGTGGCACCTAATCCAAGAGATCATGATTTTGTGACTCAGAGGTTTGAGTATGGATCACAACATGAGTTCACGAAACACAAAATTGTGATGCGCCTGAGATTTGGGCCCACGATCATAGTCAAGGGTCGTATGTAGAGTGGGGATATAGAGAACGGTAAGTTCTTATTGAGAAACAAGCAGCTAAGGATTTTCAAGCAAATGATTGTGGCCGTCATATTTAAAGTGAGTCTGATCATCGATTTGGATAGGCCATTTCGCAAGATCGAGCATCAAGATTTTTGAGATTCAATGGAGTGAAAACTCCCAAAATGAGAAATCCCAAAATTTCACCTGGGAGCCCCAATTCATGGCCTGAGGTCATGTGGAGAAATGGAGGGCAGCTACGCAAAGGCTGAAGCACCTGAGTTGGTCACAAAGAAAGAGTTTTGTGGCCTCGAGGTGCCATAATTGACTAGAAGGATCTGTGAGCTTGTCTGGGAAAATTATGGGTGTCAGGTTTTTCCCGATCCCGACGAAACCAGTTAATGGAAGGTAGGTTGGTGGTTGAAACCTCAACTCACCCTATAAATGGAAGGCATGGAAGGCCCGAATGTGGGGACTGAACCATCAGCCCATGGTACCCCTGCAAGCATATTTCCCCACAGACCCATGTTGATTCGAGATCGTGTCTGACAGAAGAATGAAAGTGAATACTGACAGAAGAAGATGCAAACACAAAGTTTTGAATGTAATAGTCAGGTCACACTCCTAGTGGTGGCAGGTTGTTCTAAGTATAAATACTCAGTTTTGATATTTTGTTAGGGTCGATGGTAGAGAAAAGCTCATGTATTGTAGAGTTTTAATGAAGCTTCTGATTCTCTGGTTATGCATTATAATCTGAGATTTCTTGTTTAATGATATTCATATTTCTTGCTCCCTCTTGTTTTCCTCTGATACTGAAAGAGTTCAATATTGACGAATTCACATGAATTATTGTGATTGTATTATGATGAATGTTTGATTATAGTGTTGTAATAATTCCTTTCAGTTTTTTTGAGATTTGAATTCAAGAATATCTTGTGTTTAAGTCTTTCCTCTTTGGGCTTATGGAATACTAAATGTCTGTGACAGACCTCTACACTCTCCTCACCAAAGTCTTCCCTCTACTCACCCTTACTCCAAATTACCAACTGAACTTGATTCCAAACCTCAATTGCTTATGCATGCTAGTCCAATTTTCTGAGTTAAAACAATATCATCTCGAGTCTGCGCCCATTTTGCCTCTTTAAAAACCAACCTGTGACATACAAATCTCATGGGTACTAGGCTTTCCTTTGACACAATCTGGACGTGACTTCTGGTGCTAACATTTCTGGCACCGTTTCCAAGGATGAATTGAATATTTTCCCTGGGATTTAACGACAAAGGTTACTAGTTCTAAAGGTGCATCAGAACTCAGAACATTGAATATTGCAACTATGCATCTGGCGACTCCACTTTTATGAGTACACAGTTTCATCTGTGGATTCAAGAGTCATACACATGAGGTCTACTCCACAGTTTCATTTAGTGACACCTGAAGCTGAACCAGAGAAAATTATCAGAAGAAATAATACCCGTCAAGAGGGTACTTCTACTATTGAAATAAGTGATTCTGGTAACTTTCATTATTCTCCTATAGAAACTCCAGTAGTTGTTTCTGATTTTAGTATTACACCATTTGTTGGAGCTTCTAGAAGTTTAAATTTTGGGATTTTTCCTGCTAATTACCCCTCTCCCAGTTTCCCCACTCCTCCTCCTGTTAAATTTGTTTCTCTTACAGAGAGGGAAACCTCTATTCCCTCAATCCCTGAGGCCTTTTCTCTAGATCCTCAGTTGTTTTTCTTTATTCCCAGAAGCACACCTCCCATCTCCCCTATCCGAACTCCATCTCCACCTGCTTCTCCTCCAGCTCACGTCCAAATGGCAGGTGATAATCCTCCTAGGAATAGAATGGTTGAGATATTGGTTGCTAGATATGCACCTATGGTTTTACCTCAGCCTATGAATTCTCTCCCAGCCATGGAGTACCTTAAGTGCATGCCCCAGTTCACAGAAGAGGGAGACGTGACTACAGAAGAGCACCTTGCATCCTTTCATAGATTTGCAAACATTCAAACCATCGAGAATGAAGATGTGTGGATGAGAGTTTTTGTACAGATCCTTGATGGTGATGTTAGGGATTGGTTTAAGGACTTGCCTCATATATCTATTGATGGGATTTCTACTCTGGATGATTCATTCTTAAGAAATTGGGGGAATAAAAAATATCTCCTTTATTATATTACAGAATTTGGGACACTTAAAAGAGAAGAAGGGGAATATATTTCAGACTTCTCGAAGAGATTTAATAAGATGTATCAAAATATTCCCTCTGAAGTTAAACCCACATAAACCTCTATCGAGATGACTTATGCTAATGCTTTCGACCCTGATTTTTGCCTCTTGTTGAGAGAAAGAAGAGCTACCTCCTTGGATCATATGCAAGATGCAGCCATTGAAGTAAGAATATAATATATTGGTAGTTGATAATCTTGGGAGTAAGGTTGATAGAAACAGAACAAAAGGTAAGTCTAAAGGTTTGAATTCTAGTTCTTTTGTTGCCCCCCCTCAAATAGATGAAATGACCAAGCTACTAAAATCACTTTCTGCTAGAATGGAAAATATTGAATTAGAAGGAAAGAAGAACTACAGAAATCCCCAAAATGTTGATAACAAAAGTAACTATAGGAGGCATAAAAATACTCCTCATATTATTAAAAGAGAATAGAGGAGCAGAGACAGAGATGATCAGAAAATCTAGACCCCTCTCCAAAATAATATTGTTGATGATGAATAAGAAGGGGATGAAGACCTTGATCCTGAAATCCACTGTCTTGGGGACACCTCCTCTTTTCCCCACTTAACTCATTCTGCGTACGAGGAATATCTCATGGATATTCAGTTGAATGAGTTGAGGAAAAGGGGACAAGGCCAATAGCAACCCCAATAGATATAACCTCAAGTCCAATAAGAAAGAAGGAAAGCCTAATTTTCCTGAGCAACCTACTAGAGAAAAGAAGCCTTCTGAATATGTAGCAAAGGGAAACAGGAAGAAGAAGAAAACATAGAACCCCCCACGAGTAGACAAAGTTCCTATTCCAGAGGTAAAATAATTTCTGAAGCCCCCCTCTTATTTTAACTTTGAGCATGAAATTTAGAAGATTAGGATTCATGTCCCCCTTTCAGAACTGGTGAAGCATGAAGATTTCAAAAGAAGCCTCTCTAAGTTGTTACTACCCAAACCCTCAAATCATCCCACAGACTCAATCAATTTGCAAGATGAAAATCCAGCAGTTATTTTAGTTCCTCTGATAGAAGACAAAGATGTTTCATCCCTCCCTTCTATACATCACTGAATATACATGATAAGGTGTCGCATAATTGTTTGATGGATTCAGGGGAATCTCATAATCTCATACCTAAAATTGTCATGGAAGAACTGGGTTTGGAAATCAAAAAAACTTACCATGACTTGTATTCCTTTGACTCTAGGAAAGTGAAATGTCTTGGGGTTATCAAAGACATAGTTGTGACCGTGTTTCATCTTCCCATGAAAAGTGTGGTTATGTACATTGTAGTGGATGATGTTCCCCCGAAGTTTGGCATGCTTTTTTCAATATCTCGGATAAAAAGACTTGGAGGAACCTTGCAAATGGACCTCACATATGCCACTATTACTTTGTTTGGGGGGGAGCACGGAAGACTTTACAGGGAAGCCCAGATGGAATATATCATTAGTGATGTAGAAAACCCCACCAATCATCCTATCTTTGCACTTGACACTGATTTGGGGTCTAGTTTGTTACAACTCACTGATGCTCCTGAAGCGCCTCTTAAAATCATAAAGCAACCCATTTATTTTCATGAAATACATCCCCAAACTACTTATGTGTAGAAGATGTTCTTTGACGGAGCCTCTTATAGGGAAGGTGTTGGTGTCGGAGTGGTTTTTGTGTCACCTTGTCAAGAAGCCATAACTTTGTCCTATAAACTAGAATTTGAAGCTACAAACAATGTGGTAGAGTATGAGGCTCTTGTTTTGGGTTTAAGGGATGTGAAAGACATGGGGATTGAAGAGTTATTAGTATTTGGGGATGTTGAGATAATTGTTCATCAGTTCAAAAATGTTTATCAAGCCAAGCACCCTAGGCTTAAGACTTACAGAAATGAAGTGTGGGACCTAATTGACAATTTCTTCTTATCTTTCAACATTTCATTTATTCCAAGAGAGGAGAATACTATGGCTAATTCTTTGGCTGTCTCAGCGAGCCATCTCAGGATCCCACTGCCACCTAAGATCAGGTATGATGTTGAGGTAAGATATAGGCCCTCTATACCTGAAAATATCAAGAATTGGAAGGTGTTCAGGCATGATCTTGAAATCAAAAAATCTCTTGAGTCTGTTGTTGAGTTCTCTGCATTACACATTGATTAGGATCATGATTCCGAAGGTGACCCTCATGTTGATGTATTTTTAAATAAAATTTCTAATCACCATATTGTTCAACTGCCTAGCAACCACATTCCAAAGGGACTAGTTCCTTTAGAAAAACTTTTTGATGCGAACGATGTAGCAGTAAAGTTTAAAGGCCCAACTGAGGATGTTGATGTAGCTGAGTGCAATATTGGTACAGAGGAGGACCCAAAGTTTGTCAAGTTGTTAAGAAGCCTGTCAAGGGAGAAGAGAGACGATTATACTAAGATATTAAAATAATTTTTTGATGTGTTTGTCTGGACCTATGAAGACCTTAGAACATATGACACAGTCGTCATTGAGCATAAGATCCCATTCAAAAAGGAGGCCAAACCATTTAGGCAGAAATTAAGAAAAATAAATACTATGTTGTTGCCTATTATGGAAAGGGAGGTAAAGAAGTTGTTGGATGCCCAAATCATTGTCCCTTTAAGATATTCTGAGTGGGTGGACAACTTGGTTCTAGTAAGGAAAAATAACAAAGAAATCAGACTCTATGTTGATTTCGGGAACCTGAACAAAAGCTCTAAGAAGGACAATTACCCTTTGCCAAAGATGGAACACATATTGCAGAGGGTGACATGCGCATCTAGGATCTCCATGATTGATGGATTTTCTGGCTACAATCATATCTTTGTCCTGCCTGAAAAGAGAGAAAAGACAGTCTTCACCACTCCTTAGGGCACATTCATGTATGACAAAATTCCCTTTGGTTTGATGAATGCAGGAGCAACCTTCCAACGAGCCATGGACATCCCCTTCATTGGAGAAAGGGATAAATTTGTGGTCATCTATCTGGATGACATAAGAGTCTTATCCAAATCTAATAAACAACATTGTCAACATCTGAGAAAGGTCTTCTCAAAATGAAGAAGGTTTGGTCTCTCCCTAAATCCCAAGAAGTCTTCATTTTCCATGCAAGAAGGAAAATTGTTGGGACACATTGTATCGGCTGAGGTGGTCAAGATTGATTCAAGTAGCGTAGAAGTTATTCAAGCCTTATCACTTCCTATATACAAGAAAGAAGTTTAGTCCTTCCTGGGAAAAATTAATTTTTTAAGAATGTTTGTTTCAAATTTTGTTGAAGTGGTGAAGCATATCACAGCCATGCTCAGGAAGGGAAATGAAGACAAATGGACTGTTGAATCTAGAGAATCCTTCAACCAAATCAAGAAAGCACTAAATGAAGAACTTGTGCTAATTAGTCCTGATTATTCTAAGGATTTTTTTATTTTCTCCTTTTCTTCATTTGACACAGTGGTCGTTGCTTTACTACAAAAGAATGATGCAGGGTTGTAGCAACCTATTTCTTTTTTCAAAAGAGCACTAAGAGATGCAGAAGTCAGATATGACATAATGGAGAAGTAGGCCTATGTCTTGGTGAAATCCCTCAAGGCTTTCAAAGTCTATGTTATGCATTCGAAGATCATTTCATATATTCCTTCAGCTATTGTGAAGGATATCCTCATCCAACCTAACAAATATGGGAGGAGGAGAAAGTGGATTGCCAAAATCCTAGAATTTGATTTGGAAATAAATCCCACCAAGCTAGTTAAAGGCCAAGGTTTAGCCAAGATGTTGGATGAATATAATTGTAAAGCTTTGGAGGTTAAATTCATTAACACTTTCTCAGAAAATTTGCAGGCTACAGTGTCTGATAAAGACCCTCAAGACAGCCCCCCATTGGCAGGATGTGCTTGGTACAAAGACATTATATTTTTTCTGCAGGAGTTGTGACCTCCAGATGGTATGGGAAAAAGAAAGGCAAGAGCTCTTAAGCTTAAAGAAATTAAATATTGTCTTATTGAGCATGTTTTGTATTGGAAAGACCCTTTGGGAGTGCTTCTAAGATGTTTAGACCCACTGGGGGCCCACAAAAGTATGTTTGATTTTCATGACAGCCTATGTGGGGGACATCACTTACGGAGAACCATGGCCTATAAAATTCTCAAGGATGGGTATTTTTAGCCTACTATGTTCACTAATGTCTCTGGGAAAATTAGAACTTGTGTTAAATGTCAAAAAATTGTTGGGAAGCAGCAGCTAAAGTCCTTGCCATTGAAGCCTTTGGTTGCTTCAAGGCCCTTCCAGCAATGGGGCCTAAAATTCATTGGGGAAATTCATCCTGCATCAAGCGGTCAGCATAGATGGATCCTGATTGCCACATATTATTTTACCAAGTGGATAGAGGATATCCCCACAAGGAGTTCTTCTCATAAGGTGATCATTGGTTTTCTGGAGGATATTGTAGTAAGGTTTGGTTGTCCAAACAGAATCATCACTGATAATGCTACATCCTTCAAAGTTGAACCAATGATCAAGTTTTGTGAGTAGTTCAGAATTTCATTGATCCACTCTACCCCTTACTATCCACAAGGCAATGGATTAGCAGAGTCCTCTAACAAAATCCTGATAAAGATCATCAAAAGACTGTTAGAAGACAACAAGAAAGCATGGGATTCAAATCTCAAGTTTTCTCTATGGGCTGATAAGGTGACAACAAAGAGGTCCCTAGGCATCTCTCCTTTCCATCTTGTATATGGAGATGAAGAAATTTTTCCTTCTCAGCTCGCCTTGCCGGTGGAAAATTTCTTCGAAGACTGCCAAGAAGAGCTTGATGACATGATCAAGAAAATGCATCAGTTGGTCAAAGTGCAGCAGCTACTGGAAAAAACACATGAACGTCAACAGAAGATTAAGAAATCCTTTGATAGAAAAGTGAGAAAAGAGGATTTCCAGCTGAGCTTTCTAGTACTCAAATGGGATGCACCCAGACAGGACAATGGCAAGCATGGTAAATTTGAATCCCTTTGGATTGGAACCTTCAAAAATTCTGAGACACTTTCAAATAATACTTACAGATTGAAGAATTCAGAGGGTGATGAAGTTTTTGGTGGCCCTGTAAACAGGCACTTCCTGAAAAAAAAAAAAAAAATTGAATACACAGTCGGCATCCCACCATTGTAAATATTGTTCTTGTTTTATGTTTATTTTGTTTTTAATAGGAGACTCAATAGCCCAAAGCTAAGTCACTAGAACTACTTGTTCTTGGCAGCTCGCAGGGAGCATGCCATCCCCTATGGAGCCAAATGTTATCACATAAACTTGTCAGAGTCTTGTGAATTTGAGGTTTTTACCTAAGTCTGTAATTGCACCTATATTTCCTCCTTTTACAGACCCAATCATAAGGTTTTTTCGTTTTGGCTTATAGTTTTTCTTATTTTTGTTGCCTGAGAGGTGTCATCCCTAAGCCTTTCTATTTTCTCTATGGTCAATCACTTCTCTCTCTTTACCTTTGTCATTGATCCTTTTTCCTTCCTAAGGCCTCATTCAGTCATCCAAGTATTCATTTATAGGGACTTCAACCATACTCACAAGCACAACACTTAGAGCGGTCTATTATGGACTCAAATCAAGAGAGTTAGCAAGATCAGCTTTCAACGATGGAGATCCATCAGGGTGATCAGATCAATGGCCATTGAGAAATCAGGATCATATATTTACAAGACGTATAGGGGAAGAAAGAGTTCTGAAATCATGAGGCATGTCCTAGCCGTGTATCTTGGGGAGGACAGGTGGCAACATATTAGCATTTCGCTGACTCGCGGGATGGAGCAGTCAAAGGGAAGATTCATGAGGACTCGCAAAATGTGAAGTCGCGAAATGATCTAGGCCATATATTTTAGAAGGACACATGGCACAAGATCGAATCAAGGAGAAAGTCATTTCAGAAAATCTAAAGAAAGGAATGCACAAATTTCCTGAGCCCCAAAATGTCGATGGTCCGAGGTCTCGAAATGTCGATAGCCGAGGTCCCAAAATGCCAATAGTCAAGGTCTCGAAATGTCGATATTCATATGGGTCATTCGATCAAAGGGGACGTGTGGCCCATGATACAAGAGATCGTGATTTTGCGACTCAGAGGTTTGAGTAAATATCACAACGTGAGTTCGCTAAACGCGAAATCACGATGCGCCTGAGAGTTGGGCCCGTGGTCACAACCTGAGGTCGTATGTAGAGTGGGGACATAGAGAAGAGTAAGCACTTATTGAGTGGTAGGATGATAAGATTTTTCAATCAAATGATCGTGGCCTTCATATTTAAAGCGAGTCTGATCATCGATCTGGATAGGCCATTTCACAGGATCAAGCATTATGATTTATGGGATTGAATGGAGTGAAAAATCCCAAAATGTAAAATCCTAAAATTTCACTTGGGAGCCCCAGGTCATGGCCCGAGGTCATGTGGAGAAATGGAAAGGATCTGTGCAAAGGGTGAAGCACCTGAGTTGGTCACAGAGAAAGAGTTTTGTGGCCTCGAGTTTCCAGAATTGAATCGAGGGAGTCGTGAGCTCGTCTGGGACAATTATGGGTGTCATGTTTTTCCCGATCCTGATGAAAGCAGTTAATGGAAGGTAGGTTGGTGGTTGAAACATTATCTCACCCTATAAATGGAAGGCATGGAATTTGCAACGATGGGGACTGAACCATCAACCCATGGTACCCCTACGAGAAGATTTCCTCGCAGACCCATGCTGATCCGAGATCACGTCTGACAGAAGAATGCAAGTGCAGATTGACAGAAGAAGATGTAGACGCAAAGTTTTGAATGTAATATTCAGGTCACACTCCTGGTGGTGGAAGTTTGTTTTGAGTATAAATACTCAGTTTTGATATTTCTTTAGGGTCGATGGTAGATCAAAGCTCCTATATTGTAAAGTTATAATGAAGCTTATGGTTCTCTGGTTATGCGTTGTAATCTGATATTTCTTATTTAATGACATTCAGCTTTCTTGATCCCTCTTGTTTTCTTATGAAACTAAAAGATTTCATGATTGACTGATTCACATGAATTATTGTGACTGTATTATTATGAATGCTCGATTATAGTTCTGTAATAATTCCTTTCAGTTTCTTTGAGAGTTGAATTCAAGAAAATCTTGTGTTTAAGTCTTTACTCTTTGGGATACTGGAAGACCTAATGTCTGTGGTAGACCTCTACACTCTCCTCACCAAAGTCTTCCCTCTACTCACCCTTACTCAAAATTACTGACTGAATATGATTCCAGACCTCAATTTCTTATGCATGCTAGTCCAGTTTTCTGAGTTAAAACAATATCATCTCGAGTCTACACCCATTTGGCCTCTTTAAAAACCAACCTATGACATAAAACTCTGATGGGTGTTGGGATTACCTTCAACGCAATTTGGAGGTGAATTCTAGTGCTAACATAAGGAATGAATACAAAGGGAAGCATGGGAAGTTTGAACATCTTTGGTTGGTACCATTCAGGATTGTTGCATACCGTGGGAACAATGCCTATTTGTTGTAGGATCTCAATGGAGATATCATTGGTGGAGGCCCTGTGAATGGTAGGTTTCTCAAACACTATCTTTCTTAAAAAAAAATCAGTCTTTCCATTTCATTGTAAATAATCATTTTATTTCAAGATGAATCATTTTAACTCAATAATCAGTAGAAAATTGAAGCTCGAAGTGAAGGCCCTAAGTTTATGCCGAGTTTAGTCGAAGTTGTGTCAAGAAAATCTTGTAAATAAGTTTGTTTGTCAGTTTAGAGTCTTTTGAGTCGAATAAATCCCAATGGTCAGGCACTTGGTCTACTATTCTTTGCTACCTCACTAGGAGGATAGCATCCCCATTGGAGCCAGTTGTTAGCACCATAATTTTTACAGCTAGAGTTAAAGGTTTGTCCAAAGTTTTCAAAGTCATGATATGATCTTGGGAAAATCAAGGCATTCCTAAATGAGTCATAATTAGTGTGTCAAGGTTTATGAGGATAGTAATCAAATAAAGAATGACTTAAAATGTCAGTAAGGGGTCTATCCATAAGTTGGTTTAAAGGGTGTATTGTTTTTTTCATAAAACACCATCATAAAACGCAAAGAGTAAAGAGTGTAAAGTCCATTATGTTCAATTTGTACTGGTCCACTTTGAGATGATTTTAACGATGGAAATTTATTTTAAAATGTAGAAACATTGGCGAATATTACTAATCCTTCACATGAGAAGTATAAAATGTTTGGAGATATTTTTGTAAGAATATTCAAATTTCTAAGGATTTTATATAGTTTGTATAACTTTTTGGCGATTTTTAAGGTAAAACAATTTTATCCTATAGAATTTGGGCGAATCATTTTTACAAAAGTGAATCTTGTTTTGGGAAAAACCATGGAAAATTATTCCATGAGATAAATTTATCCCCTAAAATCATCCTTCAACTCCACTTTCCTAAGTCTTGAATCACAATAAAAAGTGGGAAATTATGTGCTAAGGTCGAATCATAGGTTAGGGTGAATGTCATTTCAAAAGGTATTATGGCTCATCATCACCTTTCATGAGGTTACAGAAGGAACAATCATGATGCTCCATGTCATTTGTACCATTGCAAACTTCAAAAGTGTACCCATTGTGCAAGTTCACTATGAAAATCCTTAACTTTCCTTGAAACATCTTGTCACTATGGATAACCACTCCACTTTTCAAAATTTAGTCCCTTATCCATTCAAGAATAAATATTGGCCAAATTTTTTTTTTCTCCATCACCATCAAGACCTGCGCATTGTCCATAGCCTCTCCAACAAGATCCAAATCCCTTTGCTACACAAAATCCAATCGCTACGCAAATGTTGTGTGCTTCCAGTCACTACGCAAACATTTCACTATGTTTTTTGCTACGCATTGTCCATTTGTTTCAATCATTGTTCAATATCTTTTCTTGGAGCCCATTGCAAGTTAGCCTCTGAAACAAATTTGCTTTTCACATAACCATCTTTACTTCATTTCAGATAAACTCTTTCCATCCTTGTTGTTGTGTCGCATTTCCTGTTGATGTTCATTGTTGCGTC
The DNA here is from genome assembly GCA_000966675.3 of Picea glauca. NCBI lineage: Eukaryota > Viridiplantae > Streptophyta > Pinopsida > Pinales > Pinaceae > Picea > Picea glauca. The sequence continues at coordinate 30,619 of JZKD02S1733588.1, read as the reverse complement.
AAGTTTCCTGTTGTTGTTCGTTGCTACGTCGAGTTTCCTGCTGCTGATTCATTTGCTGCATAGATTTTTCTATTGTTACATGTTGTTGCTCAGCATGCAAAAGTCACTATTCTCATTTGTTGTTCAGAGGTTATTGCTCTCGTTTGTTGCACAGAGGTTATTATTCCCATTTTCATTGCACAGATGTTATTACAATCTATTTTTTCACACCTACAGTTCACACAGGGTGACATATATCAACATCATGACAACTACTCAACAAAAAAGAAAGAATGTAAAAAGTGGCGAAATCGTGAGGTTTGAGCCACAGAGTTTAAATTTGGTAAATGTAGACCCAGCGATTAGGGTTTCCTTTGAATAAGTTGGACTCATGATATTCTGTGAAAATATTCAGGGGTATCATGTGCATCTAACCAAGCAATTTTCCCTAAACTTTATTGGTGTCAGCACAACCATTGCAGGGATCACGTTTCCAGTGTCAGAGGAGACCATATCAACTGCTAAAGATATTCCTATGCAAGGAGAGAACTGTTTTAAAGGTATGCCCTTAGATCCTTCATTTTATATTAATTTTCTCAAACCTGAATACAAAAATTATAAGATTGGTGCCACCATTCCCAGGGAATATGTTTTGGAACCTTATGAGAATCTTTTGAGGGTAATCCACAAATAATTTACTTGTGAGGGTAGGTTTGATAAGGTATATCAATACCACATTAGACTCATGATGCATTTTGTTATCACTCCAAGAAACTCCTTAGGGTTGTAGACTAAGGATGCTTGGTAACTTAAAAATAATATGTAGGTATGCTTGGAACAGTGGGATCACTTCAATGATTAATGTAATAGACAACTCATCATACATTCAAATGAAATAGTTCTTTCAGAAAACAATAATCAGATCAAGTAATTTTAAAGGAGAGGATGAAGAACACTAATCTTGATTTCCAAATACAGATGATGTAGGGCTTAATACAAGATAGAAAGAAATCCTTCACTTCAAGTCTATGAGCTCAATAAAGAGATGACAGTCTTTATAAGATAAGATAAACTAAAATAAAGTACAGAAAAGGGAGCATGAATATTTATGATATTGAAAACGAAAGGAGACTGTAATTTAATTATGCAATAAGAGTCTATATAGTAGCACAAAATGTATTCCCAGTTTGAACCCTTGTCTCTTAGAAAAGATAGGCATTTATAGCCTTTTACAATCAGTTTTTAAGATCCTNACCTATGGTTTTACCTCAGCCTATGAATTCTCTCCCAGCCATGGAGTACCTTAAGTGCATGCCCCAGTTCACAGAAGAGGGAGACGTGACTACAGAAGAGCACCTTGCATCCTTTTATAGATTTGCAAACATTCAAACCATCGAAAATGAAGATGTGTGGATGAGAGTTTTTGTACAGATCCTTGATGGTGATGTTAGGGATTGGTTTAAGGACTTGCCTCCTATATCTATTGATGGGATTGTTGCTCTGGATGATTCATTCTTAAGAAATTGGGGGAATAAAAAATATCTCCTTTATTATATTACAGAATTTGGGACACTTAAAAGAGAAGAAGGGGAATCTATTTCAGACTTCTCGAAGAGATTTAATAAGATGTATCAAAATATTCCCTCTGAAGTTAAACCCACATAAACCTCTACCGAGATGACTTATGCTAATGCTTTCGACCCTGATTTTTTCCTCTTGTTGAGAGAAAGAAGAGCTACCTCCTTGGATCATATGCAAGATGCAGCCATTGAAGTAGAATATAATATATTGGTAGTTGATAATCTTGGGAGTAAGGTTGATAGATACAGAACAAAAGGTAAGTCTAAAGGTTCAAATTCTAGTTCTTTTGTTGCCCCCCCTCAAATAGATGAAATGACCAAGCTACTAAAATCACTTTCTGCTAGAATGGAAAAGATTGAATTAGAAGGAAAGAAGAACTACAGAAATCCCCAAAATGTTGATAACAAAAGTAACTATAGGAGGCCTAACAATACTCCTCAGATTATCAAAAGAGAATAGAGGAGCAGAGACAGAGATGATCAGAAAATCTAGACCCCTCTCCAAAATAATATTGTTGTTGATGAATAAGAAGGGGATGAAGACCTTGATCCTGAAATCCACTGTCTTGGGGACACCTCCTCTTTTCCCCACTTAACTCAGTCTGCGTACGAGGAATATCTCATGGATATTCAGTTGAATGAGTTGAGGAAAAGGGGACAAGGCCAACAGCAACCCCAATAGATATAACCTCAAGTCCAAGAAGAAATAAGGAAAGCCTAATTTTCCTGAGCAACCTACTAGAGAAAAGAAGCCTTCTGAATATGTAGCAAAGGGAAACGGGAAGAAGAAGAAAACACAGAACCCCCCACGAGTAGACAAAGTTCCTATTCCATAGGTAAAAGAATTTCTGAAGCCCCCCTCTTATTTTAACTTTGAGCATGAAATTCAGAAGATTAGGATTCATGTCCCCCTTTCAGAACTGGTGAAGCATGAAGATTTCAAAAGAAGCCTCTCTAAGTTGTTACTACCCAAACCCTCAAATCATCCCACAGACTCAATCAATTTGCAAGATGAAAATCCAGCAGTTATTTTAGTTCCTCTGATAGAAGACAAAGATGTTTCATCCCTCCCTTCTATACATCACTGAATATACATGATAAGGTGTCGCATAATTGTTTGATGGATTCAGGGGAATCTCATAATCTCATACCTAAAATTGTCATGGAAGAACTGGGTTTGGAAATCAAAAAAACTTACCATGACTTGTATTCCTTTGACTCTAGGAAAGTGAAATGTCTTGGGGTTATCAAAGACATAGTTGTGACCGTGTTTCATCTTCCCATGAAAAGTGTGGTTATGTACATTGTAGTGGATGATGTTCCCCCGAAGTTTGGCATGCTTTTTTCAAGATCTCGGATAAAAAGACTTGGAGGAACCTTGCAAATGGACCTCACATATGCCACTATTACTTTGTTTGGGGGGGAGCATGGAAGACTTTACAGGGAAGCCCAGATGGAATATATTATTAGTGATGTAGAAAACCCCACCAATCATCCTATCTTTGCACTTGACACTGATTTGGGGTCTAGTTTGTTACAACTCACTGATGCTCCTGAAGCTCCTCTTAAAATCAAAAAGCAACCCATTTATTTTCATGAAATACCTCCCCAAACTACTTATGTGTAGAAGATGTTCTTTGACGGAGCCTCTTATAGGCAAGGTGTTGGTGTCGGAGTGGTTTTTGTGTCACCTTGTCAAGAAGACATAACTTTGTCCTATAAACTAGAATTTGAAGCTACAAACAATGTGGCAAAGTATGAGGCTCTTGTTTTGGGTTTAAGGGATGTGAAAGACATGGCGATTGAAGAGTTATTAGTATTTGGAGATGTTGAGATAATTTTTCATCAGTTCAAAAATGTTTATCAAGCCAAGCACCCTAGGCTTAAGACTTACAGAAATGAGGTGTGGGACCTAATTGACAATTTCTTCTTAGCTTTCAACATTTCATTTATTCCAAGAGAGGAGAATACTATGGCTAATTCTTTGGCTGTCTCAGCGAGCCATTTCAGGATCCCACTGCCACCTAAGATCAGGTATGATGTTGAGGTAAGATATAGGCCCTCTGTACCTGACAATATCAAGAATTGGAAGGTGTTCAAGCATGATCTTGAAATCAAAAAATCTTTTGAGTCTGTTGTTGAGTTCTCTGCATTACACATTGATTAGGATCATGATTCCGAAGGTGACCCTCACGTTGATGTATTTTTAAATAAAATTTCTAATCACCATATTGTTCAGTTGCCTAGCAACCACATTCCAAAGGGACTAGTTCCTTTAGAAAAACTTTTTGATGCGAACGATGTAGCAGTAAAGTTTAAAGTCCCAACTGAGGATGTTGATGTAGCTGAGTGCAATATTGGTACAGAGGAGGACCCAAAGTTTGTCAAGTTGTTAAGCAGCCTGTCAAGGGAGCAGAGAGACGATTATACTAAGATATTAAAATAATTTTTTGATGTGTTTTCCTGGACCTATGAAGACCTTAGAACATACGACACAGTCGTCATTGGGCATAAGATCCCATTCAAAGAGGAGGCCAAACCATTTAGGCAGAGATTAAGAAAAATAAATACTATGTTGTTGCCTATTATGGAAAGGGAGGTAAAGAAGTTGTTGGATGCCCAAATCATTGTCCCTTTGAGATATTCTGAGTGGGTGGACAACTTGGTTCTAGTAAGGAAAAATAACAAAGAAATCAGACTCTATGTTGATTTCGGGAACCTGAACAAAAGCTCTAAGAAGGACAATTACCCTTTGCCAAAGATGGAACACATATTGCAGAGGGTGACATGCGCATCTAGGATCTCCATGATTGATGGATTTTCTGGCTACAATCATATCTTTGTCCTGCCTGAAAAGAGAGAAAAGACAGTCTTCACCACTCCTTAGGGCACATTCATGTATGACAAAATTCCCTTTGGTTTGATGAATGCAGGAGCAACCTTCCAACGAGCCATGGACATCCCCTTCATTGGAGAAAGGGATAAATTTGTGGTCATCTATCTGGATGACATAAGAGTCTTATCCAAATCTAATAAACAACATTGTCAACATCTGAGAAAGGTCTTCTCAAAATGAAGAAGGTTTGGTCTCTCCCTAAATCCCAAGAAGTCTTCATTTTCCATGCAAGAAGGAAAATTGTTGGGACACATTGTATCGGCTGAGGTGGTCAAGATTGATTCAAGTAGCGTAGAAGTTATTCAAGCCTTATCACTTCCTATATACAAGAAAGAAGTTTAGTCCTTCCTGGGAAAAATTAATTTTTTAAGAATGTTTGTTTCAAATTTTGTTGAAGTGGTGAAGCATATCACAGCCATGCTCAGGAAGGGAAATGAAGACAAATGGACTGTTGAATCTAGAGAATCCTTCAACCAAATCAAGAAAGCACTAAATGAAGAACTTGTGCTAATTAGTCCTGATTATTCTAAGGATTTTTTTATTTTCTCCTTTTCTTCATTTGACACAGTGGTCGTTGCTTTACTACAAAAGAATGATGCAGGGTTGTAGCAACCTATTTCTTTTTTCAAAAGAGCACTAAGAGATGCAGAAGTCAGATATGACATAATGGAGAAGTAGGCCTATGTCTTGGTGAAATCCCTCAAGGCTTTCAAAGTCTATGTTATGCATTCGAAGATCATTTCATATATTCCTTCAGCTATTGTGAAGGATATCCTCATCCAACCTAACAAATATGGGAGGAGGAGAAAGTGGATTGCCAAAATCCTAGAATTTGATTTGGAAATAAATCCCACCAAGCTAGTTAAAGGCCAAGGTTTAGCCAAGATGTTGGATGAATATAATTGTAAAGCTTTGGAGGTTAAATTCATTAACACTTTCTCAGAAAATTTGCAGGCTACAGTGTCTGATAAAGACCCTCAAGACAGCCCCCCATTGGCAGGATGTGCTTGGTACAAAGACATTATATTTTTTCTGCAGGAGTTGTGACCTCCAGATGGTATGGGAAAAAGAAAGGCAAGAGCTCTTAAGCTTAAAGAAATTAAATATTGTCTTATTGAGCATGTTTTGTATTGGAAAGACCCTTTGGGAGTGCTTCTAAGATGTTTAGACCCACTGGGGGCCCACAAAAGTATGTTTGATTTTCATGACAGCCTATGTGGGGGACATCACTTACGGAGAACCATGGCCTATAAAATTCTCAAGGATGGGTATTTTTAGCCTACTATGTTCACTAATGTCTCTGGGAAAATTAGAACTTGTGTTAAATGTCAAAAAATTGTTGGGAAGCAGCAGCTAAAGTCCTTGCCATTGAAGCCTTTGGTTGCTTCAAGGCCCTTCCAGCAATGGGGCCTAAAATTCATTGGGGAAATTCATCCTGCATCAAGCGGTCAGCATAGATGGATCCTGATTGCCACATATTATTTTACCAAGTGGATAGAGGATATCCCCACAAGGAGTTCTTCTCATAAGGTGATCATTGGTTTTCTGGAGGATATTGTAGTAAGGTTTGGTTGTCCAAACAGAATCATCACTGATAATGCTACATCCTTCAAAGTTGAACCAATGATCAAGTTTTGTGAGTAGTTCAGAATTTCATTGATCCACTCTACCCCTTACTATCCACAAGGCAATGGATTAGCAGAGTCCTCTAACAAAATCCTGATAAAGATCATCAAAAGACTGTTAGAAGACAACAAGAAAGCATGGGATTCAAATCTCAAGTTTTCTCTATGGGCTGATAAGGTGACAACAAAGAGGTCCCTAGGCATCTCTCCTTTCCATCTTGTATATGGAGATGAAGAAATTTTTCCTTCTCAGCTCGCCTTGCCGGTGGAAAATTTCTTCGAAGACTGCCAAGAAGAGCTTGATGACATGATCAAGAAAATGCATCAGTTGGTCAAAGTGCAGCAGCTACTGGAAAAAACACATGAACGTCAACAGAAGATTAAGAAATCCTTTGATAGAAAAGTGAGAAAAGAGGATTTCCAGCTGAGCTTTCTAGTACTCAAATGGGATGCACCCAGACAGGACAATGGCAAGCATGGTAAATTTGAATCCCTTTGGATTGGAACCTTCAAAAATTCTGAGACACTTTCAAATAATACTTACAGATTGAAGAATTCAGAGGGTGATGAAGTTTTTGGTGGCCCTGTAAACAGGCACTTCCTGAAAAAAAAAAAAAAAATTGAATACACAGTCGGCATCCCACCATTGTAAATATTGTTCTTGTTTTATGTTTATTTTGTTTTTAATAGGAGACTCAATAGCCCAAAGCTAAGTCACTAGAACTACTTGTTCTTGGCAGCTCGCAGGGAGCATGCCATCCCCTATGGAGCCAAATGTTATCACATAAACTTGTCAGAGTCTTGTGAATTTGAGGTTTTTACCTAAGTCTGTAATTGCACCTATATTTCCTCCTTTTACAGACCCAATCATAAGGTTTTTTCGTTTTGGCTTATAGTTTTTCTTATTTTTGTTGCCTGAGAGGTGTCATCCCTAAGCCTTTCTATTTTCTCTATGGTCAATCACTTCTCTCTCTTTACCTTTGTCATTGATCCTTTTTCCTTCCTAAGGCCTCATTCAGTCATCCAAGTATTCATTTATAGGGACTTCAACCATACTCACAAGCACAACACTTAGAGCGGTCTATTATGGACTCAAATCAAGAGAGTTAGCAAGATCAGCTTTCAACGATGGAGATCCATCAGGGTGATCAGATCAATGGCCATTGAGAAATCAGGATCATATATTTACAAGACGTATAGGGGAAGAAAGAGTTCTGAAATCATGAGGCATGTCCTAGCCGTGTATCTTGGGGAGGACAGGTGGCAACATATTAGCATTTCGCTGACTCGCGGGATGGAGCAGTCAAAGGGAAGATTCATGAGGACTCGCAAAATGTGAAGTCGCGAAATGATCTAGGCCATATATTTTAGAAGGACACATGGCACAAGATCGAATCAAGGAGAAAGTCATTTCAGAAAATCTAAAGAAAGGAATGCACAAATTTCCTGAGCCCCAAAATGTCGATGGTCCGAGGTCTCGAAATGTCGATAGCCGAGGTCCCAAAATGCCAATAGTCAAGGTCTCGAAATGTCGATATTCATATGGGTCATTCGATCAAAGGGGACGTGTGGCCCATGATACAAGAGATCGTGATTTTGCGACTCAGAGGTTTGAGTAAATATCACAACGTGAGTTCGCTAAACGCGAAATCACGATGCGCCTGAGAGTTGGGCCCGTGGTCACAACCTGAGGTCGTATGTAGAGTGGGGACATAGAGAAGAGTAAGCACTTATTGAGTGGTAGGATGATAAGATTTTTCAATCAAATGATCGTGGCCTTCATATTTAAAGCGAGTCTGATCATCGATCTGGATAGGCCATTTCACAGGATCAAGCATTATGATTTATGGGATTGAATGGAGTGAAAAATCCCAAAATGTAAAATCCTAAAATTTCACTTGGGAGCCCCAGGTCATGGCCCGAGGTCATGTGGAGAAATGGAAAGGATCTGTGCAAAGGGTGAAGCACCTGAGTTGGTCACAGAGAAAGAGTTTTGTGGCCTCGAGTTTCCAGAATTGAATCGAGGGAGTCGTGAGCTCGTCTGGGACAATTATGGGTGTCATGTTTTTCCCGATCCTGATGAAAGCAGTTAATGGAAGGTAGGTTGGTGGTTGAAACATTATCTCACCCTATAAATGGAAGGCATGGAATTTGCAACGATGGGGACTGAACCATCAACCCATGGTACCCCTACGAGAAGATTTCCTCGCAGACCCATGCTGATCCGAGATCACGTCTGACAGAAGAATGCAAGTGCAGATTGACAGAAGAAGATGTAGACGCAAAGTTTTGAATGTAATATTCAGGTCACACTCCTGGTGGTGGAAGTTTGTTTTGAGTATAAATACTCAGTTTTGATATTTCTTTAGGGTCGATGGTAGATCAAAGCTCCTATATTGTAAAGTTATAATGAAGCTTATGGTTCTCTGGTTATGCGTTGTAATCTGATATTTCTTATTTAATGACATTCAGCTTTCTTGATCCCTCTTGTTTTCTTATGAAACTAAAAGATTTCATGATTGACTGATTCACATGAATTATTGTGACTGTATTATTATGAATGCTCGATTATAGTTCTGTAATAATTCCTTTCAGTTTCTTTGAGAGTTGAATTCAAGAAAATCTTGTGTTTAAGTCTTTACTCTTTGGGATACTGGAAGACCTAATGTCTGTGGTAGACCTCTACACTCTCCTCACCAAAGTCTTCCCTCTACTCACCCTTACTCAAAATTACTGACTGAATATGATTCCAGACCTCAATTTCTTATGCATGCTAGTCCAGTTTTCTGAGTTAAAACAATATCATCTCGAGTCTACACCCATTTGGCCTCTTTAAAAACCAACCTATGACATAAAACTCTGATGGGTGTTGGGATTACCTTCAACGCAATTTGGAGGTGAATTCTAGTGCTAACATAAGGAATGAATACAAAGGGAAGCATGGGAAGTTTGAACATCTTTGGTTGGTACCATTCAGGATTGTTGCATACCGTGGGAACAATGCCTATTTGTTGTAGGATCTCAATGGAGATATCATTGGTGGAGGCCCTGTGAATGGTAGGTTTCTCAAACACTATCTTTCTTAAAAAAAAATCAGTCTTTCCATTTCATTGTAAATAATCATTTTATTTCAAGATGAATCATTTTAACTCAATAATCAGTAGAAAATTGAAGCTCGAAGTGAAGGCCCTAAGTTTATGCCGAGTTTAGTCGAAGTTGTGTCAAGAAAATCTTGTAAATAAGTTTGTTTGTCAGTTTAGAGTCTTTTGAGTCGAATAAATCCCAATGGTCAGGCACTTGGTCTACTATTCTTTGCTACCTCACTAGGAGGATAGCATCCCCATTGGAGCCAGTTGTTAGCACCATAATTTTTACAGCTAGAGTTAAAGGTTTGTCCAAAGTTTTCAAAGTCATGATATGATCTTGGGAAAATCAAGGCATTCCTAAATGAGTCATAATTAGTGTGTCAAGGTTTATGAGGATAGTAATCAAATAAAGAATGACTTAAAATGTCAGTAAGGGGTCTATCCATAAGTTGGTTTAAAGGGTGTATTGTTTTTTTCATAAAACACCATCATAAAACGCAAAGAGTAAAGAGTGTAAAGTCCATTATGTTCAATTTGTACTGGTCCACTTTGAGATGATTTTAACGATGGAAATTTATTTTAAAATGTAGAAACATTGGCGAATATTACTAATCCTTCACATGAGAAGTATAAAATGTTTGGAGATATTTTTGTAAGAATATTCAAATTTCTAAGGATTTTATATAGTTTGTATAACTTTTTGGCGATTTTTAAGGTAAAACAATTTTATCCTATAGAATTTGGGCGAATCATTTTTACAAAAGTGAATCTTGTTTTGGGAAAAACCATGGAAAATTATTCCATGAGATAAATTTATCCCCTAAAATCATCCTTCAACTCCACTTTCCTAAGTCTTGAATCACAATAAAAAGTGGGAAATTATGTGCTAAGGTCGAATCATAGGTTAGGGTGAATGTCATTTCAAAAGGTATTATGGCTCATCATCACCTTTCATGAGGTTACAGAAGGAACAATCATGATGCTCCATGTCATTTGTACCATTGCAAACTTCAAAAGTGTACCCATTGTGCAAGTTCACTATGAAAATCCTTAACTTTCCTTGAAACATCTTGTCACTATGGATAACCACTCCACTTTTCAAAATTTAGTCCCTTATCCATTCAAGAATAAATATTGGCCAAATTTTTTTTTTCTCCATCACCATCAAGACCTGCGCATTGTCCATAGCCTCTCCAACAAGATCCAAATCCCTTTGCTACACAAAATCCAATCGCTACGCAAATGTTGTGTGCTTCCAGTCACTACGCAAACATTTCACTATGTTTTTTGCTACGCATTGTCCATTTGTTTCAATCATTGTTCAATATCTTTTCTTGGAGCCCATTGCAAGTTAGCCTCTGAAACAAATTTGCTTTTCACATAACCATCTTTACTTCATTTCAGATAAACTCTTTCCATCCTTGTTGTTGTGTCGCATTTCCTGTTGATGTTCATTGTTGCGTCAAGTTTCCTGTTGTTGTTCGTTGCTACGTCGAGTTTCCTGCTGCTGATTCATTTGCTGCATAGATTTTTCTATTGTTACATGTTGTTGCTCAGCATGCAAAAGTCACTATTCTCATTTGTTGTTCAGAGGTTATTGCTCTCGTTTGTTGCACAGAGGTTATTATTCCCATTTTCATTGCACAGATGTTATTACAATCTATTTTTTCACACCTACAGTTCACACAGGGTGACATATATCAACATCATGACAACTACTCAACAAAAAAGAAAGAATGTAAAAAGTGGCGAAATCGTGAGGTTTGAGCCACAGAGTTTAAATTTGGTAAATGTAGACCCAGCGATTAGGGTTTCCTTTGAATAAGTTGGACTCATGATATTCTGTGAAAATATTCAGGGGTATCATGTGCATCTAACCAAGCAATTTTCCCTAAACTTTATTGGTGTCAGCACAACCATTGCAGGGATCACGTTTCCAGTGTCAGAGGAGACCATATCAACTGCTAAAGATATTCCTATGCAAGGAGAGAACTGTTTTAAAGGTATGCCCTTAGATCCTTCATTTTATATTAATTTTCTCAAACCTGAATACAAAAATTATAAGATTGGTGCCACCATTCCCAGGGAATATGTTTTGGAACCTTATGAGAATCTTTTGAGGGTAATCCACAAATAATTTACTTGTGAGGGTAGGTTTGATAAGGTATATCAATACCACATTAGACTCATGATGCATTTTGTTATCACTCCAAGAAACTCCTTAGGGTTGTAGACTAAGGATGCTTGGTAACTTAAAAATAATATGTAGGTATGCTTGGAACAGTGGGATCACTTCAATGATTAATGTAATAGACAACTCATCATACATTCAAATGAAATAGTTCTTTCAGAAAACAATAATCAGATCAAGTAATTTTAAAGGAGAGGATGAAGAACACTAATCTTGATTTCCAAATACAGATGATGTAGGGCTTAATACAAGATAGAAAGAAATCCTTCACTTCAAGTCTATGAGCTCAATAAAGAGATGACAGTCTTTATAAGATAAGATAAACTAAAATAAAGTACAGAAAAGGGAGCATGAATATTTATGATATTGAAAACGAAAGGAGACTGTAATTTAATTATGCAATAAGAGTCTATATAGTAGCACAAAATGTATTCCCAGTTTGAACCCTTGTCTCTTAGAAAAGATAGGCATTTATAGCCTTTTACAATCAGTTTTTAAGATCCTRAAAACTTGGATCTATATCTAAAAATAGAAAACAAAATTAACTAAGACAATCGATAACAAAGACTAGTTGCTAGAATTCGAATTGTCTTCTATATCAAAATTTGACATATGTACTTCATCAACTTCTGGAATCTGTTGTGTCATGAAAAAGGTAAAGGCAGTTGTCTTTTGTAGCTGGATTTCTTCAATTACTCATAGTCAAAACTTTAGGAGACCGATTTAGTATTTGGTTTTCAAAATCTCCACGAATCTCTGATGCTGAGTATTTTCTGACTAAGTGGTTAATCCTTTGATGCTCTGGAACTTCTTTAAATACTTTGAAAATCTCCCTGCTCCATCTTTATCTTTCAAAAAAAAATATTTTTCTTTCACCATCTAACTCGCCTTATGATTCACTGGTTAGCTGGTGAAAGCTCTGCCTTTCACCGGCTAACTGGTTGTAAATTTACCCTTTGCGCTGGTGAAAGCTATGTTTTGGCCAAAAAGGAAATTTCACCTCCAAAACTGTTTTTTTATCAAAAACTCAGCATGTCTCTGCTTTATCTCCTTGCTTATTCACAACAACCTGGGCTAGCACTTGTAGATCTGGGTGTGACTTCTGCTTCTGTTTCAATTTTCTAATCTTCCTCTTAAGGCTTTCTGCTAACCACCATAGATTGTTATAATCTTTGGCGATTTTCTTCTTTCTCTTTTTGTCCTTGACACTTTCATGAGCCAACTTCTCAAATGATGCATTTGTCTCTGCAAACTTATCAGACAGAGTTTTGTATCTCTCCTTAATTACTCTTTCTCAAACCTCCTGTTGAGCAATCACTTCTTTAAGTTGCTTAATTTTTTGTGATTTCTTTCACTTTTTGATATTTGATGTTTCACCTTCATCAGTGGGAGTAAAAGCCTCACAATCCTATGAAAATTCCATGGAGTGTTCACGGCTTTTAATGGCTGGACTTTCATCTTCTTTCTTTAGCTCTGTTTCTGAGTCTGTGTATGGTAGATCTAGAATATTTGCCTTTTATTTCTGTAGGCTGCTCTGAAGTGGTTTCAAAATCTAACTTTTTCTTTGACTTTTGAGACTTTATGCCAAAAATCCTATATTTTGGTGGTCCTGGAAGAGTTCTCCTCTTCCTCGATCTGCTCTAAGGAGTTAATTGCCTTTTTCCAGCTCTCTTCTGCTCATTAATGGGCTGAGTTTGGGTTTCAAAACCTTCCCAAAATAGAAAATGTTTCCAAGTCCTTCCTCTTTGTCTTAGCTCCTCCAGAATTATCAATTTGATTAGGCCGAAATGACAAAGAGTGTTTTTCATACTTAGAGGTTCAGCCCTAATCTTTTTACAGACTTTAGTTAGGCTTTTGTGCAAGAAGAAAGGTAAATTTAGGAGAGTTTTCCCTGTGAAATGATCTAAGAGATTGAAATGGTATAGCATCAGCTTGTCATACCTTCCTTCTGAGGTTATATAGAGTTGGATTCCCTTGAACAGGTCCTGCCATTCATCCTCCAAATGAGAAACTAGCATGCTTTTCTTCCATGCAACATTTCTGAATTCTGCCTTAAGATATGCTCTGAAATTGAGATTCTTGGTTGTTGTCATTTTGAACCAACTCTGGCCTGATCTAGGTAAGTTGGTTGTTGTAGCAATGGTGGCTTCATCAACTATGATTTCTAAAGACCCGACACAAGATTTATTTCCATCATATGATTTAGCAAACACTTCAGCTATTGTTTGGTGGAAACCATTCTGTAACTTCTCAACATATCCCATGCAGCCTACGTCTGAGAAGCATTTTTGTACCTCTGGATGTGCTTGTAAAAAGGATAGACTGTCTAATTATTTCCTTAACAATGAACCACTTCGTTTCCTTTCCATATACAACTCGAACCCCAGACAATTTTGCAAACAAAATCACTATAATTTGTTGTTTGAGCCAAGGTTTGGTGCTGGTGAAAACTCTCGGCGTTGTCTTTCAAAAATGAAACCATAACATATGTCTGTGGATGATGCATGTTGGGGAAATGAAGTGTCAATTTGATGTCACCAGCTGAGTAGTAATGCTCCTTTACCTGTGATGATGGATTTGAATTCGTCATCTCCAGCGCCATTATCTCTTGAAGCATGCATTCACGAACACGATCTGCTTTGATATCCGATTTAGACATGCAAAATAGCATCTTCATCATTATCTGCTTTCACCAGCACCTTATAATGATTACGTGACATGTGTTGAGCATGTCATCTTTTCATTTTTTTAAATGTGGAGGGAACACATGTGTTCTGCACTTTCACCAGCGAACAGTCTGTGGGAAAGTACTCCTTAACTGTTGAAAATCGTCGCTTTCACCAGCTAGTCATCAAACTTGAAACACGCGTTAGCTGTTGAAAGTATTTTCATGAAATTTTAAAGAAAAGACCTTTATGGATCGAATTATTTCTAAGATATGAATTAAAAACCTAAGTTTTTCCACTAGAAGAACTTAAAATAAAATGGAGAAAACTAGCAATAACCATGCTATCAATCCCAAAATGAAAACCATAGTGACTGATTCATTTTGGGAGCTAACACATTTCATATGGAAAATACCCCTAAACTTGCCCTTCTACCTATATAGAAGCCTGGAAAAAATGGCACACAGAGTCCAAGCCAGAGTTGACCAACTAAAGAGTAGCCTATTCCATTTTTCCTTGGTGAAGTTGTCTGTGGTTGAAGACCTTGCAAATTTAAACAAGGA
>JZKD02S1733577.1:66909-88804 GCA_000966675.3 Picea glauca | reverse complement strand
TCAATTAATGATAAGTTCATGTAACATTAGACACAAACTAGAAAGAAACAGGCCAAGCGTGTCATATTGATGAGAATAATGACAACAGTACTTACAATCGTAGATGTGAATGCGATAGCTTCATCAAGTCCTCTTCATCTAACCCTTGCCTGAAATATCCACAACTTGGATGATAGCAGCTTCACTGATCACTCTCTTCTGGCTGACTGTGTATTTCCTCCAAGATCATAGGTTTCATACTAGCAGTTCTTCGCCTTTTCCACCATCATAGAGCCTGCTTATATAGGTTAAGAGGAGCTTAACCTCTTAAGCTATCTTTAGAACAAGTTGGGAACTTCCTCCTCAGATCAGGGATCTCTTGATGAAACCAAGAATTCGAATACAACTTCCTCCTAATCTCGAAAGATCCTCCCCTTATTCTCCTCAACGGGCCAACTACTGCCTCAGATTAGGCAGTGCTCCCTTAGAAGGGGCATCACAGCATTGTAGCACTCCTTGGTGAGCTTTAGGGAAGTGCCAGCACCTTCAAGATAAGCAGTGCTCCTTCAGAGGGGGAAGGGGAACATTATAATTCTCCTTGAAGCCTTGTAGGGGAGCGCCAACGCTCCTAAGGATGATATATGGGAGCGCTCCCCCTCAAAACCTTTGTTTCAGAGCTCTCTTTAGGTGTCAAGAGTTATTTGGCTTCTGTAAACCAGTTCTCCTTCTTCAAATCAAGCACATGAGATGTTTTAAGTGTCTTCTTAGTGTCGTTGGCATGGTGGTATGCTTGAGCATCATTTGTGACACTTGTGACCAACTTACGACTCTTGCGAAAGTTGTAAGGAGGATGAGACACTTACGACAATTGAGAGGAAGATGAGACACTTATCCAGCTGAGTAATTTTGATGTGTAACAATCATTTTCCTGAATTCGCCCTCAAGTGTCAAGATCATTACCTCCCTGACCAGAGAGCCATAGTTTCTTCGTCTAGAGAAACTCTTTTCTTTATCACACCAAAGGACATTGATTAGATGATGCAGATATCTAGAGTCGAATCTGCCTCCCCTTTCAACCTTGAAATCCTAACAGAGTTATACCAGAACCTATCTTTTCCTCAAAGAGCCCAGATCTTTGAGATTTTCCTCCCATAGGATGCTCAACTCCCAAAGAAAAATCCCCCGTATCATTCCTCCCTGTTCTCAGAAAAGGGAAACCAAGTGATTTCATCACTTTTGGCACAGTTGGACCCTCTGCCTCAGCAAAGGCCTCTGCGCTGACCTCCCGGTATTAATGATCGTTCTAATTTTTCCCTCGAGCCAGAGTGGCTCCTTCGATTCTCCACTAGAATCTCTATTTAAAATTGACCCATAGGTCTTTTTTTCTCCTTACTGCCTCTAGGCCCGATCGCTTTTCCGTTCACAACAAACAAATGGAAAATTGGGTTTCGAGGTTTCAAAATCCTGATGTCACAACCTTTTGTTCCCTGATTTTCCGATCTCCGCTATCCCGATATGCTCTAACTTTAGTTATCCCTCTGGACTAGACTTGTGCTCCACACAACCTCCTTTTATATGACCACGACCCTATCACCTTTTAGGATTTTCAGGTTTCTGATGTCGAAATGTATGTGACCTCTTGTCCTTCGGATCCCTGATTCTCCAAATCTCGATATGACGTCACTAGGAACCTCTTTCCGCCTTAACATGATCAACAACCATGATCATCTACTAAACCAACGACTTCGTATCTCACTCAAGACTTCACGGTTTCAAATGCCGAAATGTATTTGTCTTCGAGACTCTCGATCTCTCGAATCCCGATTTCCTGATATGACTTCCCTTTCGGGACTTTCCCCAAAAGTTGAGATTGCTTCCACGTGTCCTCAAAGATGGATGGTCCTCGTCTGCTTCAAGGTTTTCACCGTGGAAATTCTTGATCCCTCGTTATGACGAGATGACGTCAGCTAGGCCCTATAATAGAGATTTCCTCCTCATCGGGATTTCGGACGTCGCAATCCCGAAATGCATGTGTTTCCTGTCTTCAGGATCCACGAAACTTAGAACCCCGACTTCTCTAACTTATGACATGTGTCCCAAATGGATGGATGGTTCATATCAAACCTCGAACTTCACCAAATGCAAAGTCAAAAACACTTACCTATGTAAACCCTAGTGTCCGGATCTCCGAATCGGATGATTGCGTGACACGTGTCCTTCCTTATATCAACGATTGTGATTCTTTCACTGATTCGGGACTTAAAAGGTCTCGGACTCTTGGTCTCTAGACTTCCGATATGCCAATGGCTCTCGATTCCTGCCACCTGTCCCAACAGATGAACGGTTTCGATTTGTATCGGGGTTTTCACTATGGATTACTTGATCTCTTGTCCACGAGATTTTTGATATCCCAAACTCCGACACCTCGATATCCCGATACCTTCTGGGACTCTCGCTCGGCTTGAGAGGGTTTAAACCCCATGCAACTCCTGTTAGATAGGAAGGCTGACGGGTAACTAGGTGAGGATCCAATGGCTCACGATCTCCTGATCTTGAACTCCGGACGCAGTCATAACCTCCTCGCTTCTTTGTCAGATCGGACGGCTGGCGGGAATTCACTAATTATCTATAGAGAATTATGATCGTCTATTTATTTCCCCCTGATGATTTCTGCAAAGTGAACCAAGGTTTCTCCCCTCGGATTTATCCACCTATGACACAAAACTTTCGATGCCTTCTAATCACTCAGCTGCATCAACTTCTAGTACTTATTTCAAATAGTTCCAAAGGCTTTATCCTTCCTGAGCTTTCTTACAACTTCAAGTCTTAAAGAAGACCCTTGCACGCACTCCTTGTAGCAACCTTCAAACACTTAAAGTGTTGACCACCTTCGACTCCACGCACTCTCTGCGGCGACAACCCTTCAATACCTCCTCAGGGTTTAAACCCTAGAATTAATCTTGGTCTGTGCACACCTTGCATGACCCTCTGGGCCTGATGGCACCTCTGTGTGAATATGAGAACAAACGCTATCTCTCCTGAGCTTTCAGAGATGAACCTCTAAACCTTTTGTCAATGCACCCCTTGTGGGCAATTCAACTACACTCCTTGCAGGAACTTTTGCTCAGATAGAGAAACAATTGAAACTCATTTCACTTCTCTTCCCTCTCAGATTTCAAACATTCAACAAGAAATCATTCACACATAGCATAAAAGAAATTGCATGACAGAAAGAGTAAAACATTCATGAGCATAACATTCAAAGATGCATACACAGAGAATATATGGACACCATGAGTTTGAATCACAACTCTTTGTATTAATTCAGAACTTTTGTACATGGGGTCTGCTACACAGCTCTCTGCTTCTCTTCTATGCTCCCTTCTGATGCTTTTTTTTCCTTCTATGCTCTCTTCTCCTTCTATCTTACAATTTACACAATGAGGGTTTCTATATCCATTTTCCCTCCACTCCTAAAACTATCTCATTAGAGAATTCAAAGCTACCTACTAACATAAATGCTTTCTACCTACTATGAACGAGAGCGGATCGCTTAAGGTCCATTACAATATAAAAGTATGCCTCTCTTTAACTATCACATTTAAGTTTGGCGCATCCAAATCTTCAAAAGTTTTTAAACAATTTATCATGTGATCAAAATGTGTTGCGCTTGTCCCACACTCGCTTGACATTGACGATGCTCCTGTATCATACTCCCTTGCTTGAAAATTTTCATGGGATCCTGTCCATGAGCTCTTACACGGTCTTTCCATGCTTCTGAATCGCTGCTTCATTCTCCCAGCTACCATCTTCAACTGGATGTCCTTTCCATTTGACCAAGTATTCAAAGTATTCCTTTCATCTGGTCTTCTTGCTAATTCTTTTGTCTAGTATGCGCTCCATCTGCGTCTTTTCTGCAACTGGCATATGCTTTTTCCACTGAACCTCTGACTGTTCATCGTTTTTTCCTGCTTCCTCAGCTTTGTATGGGTACAAATCTAAGACATTGAATATCGGAGAAATTCCCATCCCATCAGGTAATTCAATCTCATAAGCATTTGCCCCAAATTTCTTCAAGACCCTACATGGTTTGACTTTCTTCATCTTCAGTTTATTATATGTCCCTCTCGGGAACCTTTCCTTTCTTAGGTGTGCCAGAATCAAATCACAAACCTCAAACTAAAGTTGTCTCCTGTGTTGTTTTTCTCTTCGCTTATAATCCTGGCTTGAATTCTGTAAATGCTCCTTCACATGACTGTGAAGTTCCTTCATCGCTTCTACAAAATCTTCTACACTAGCACTCCTAGTCGCATTCTATTCTGAATCTCTCAATTCAGAAATTCCCCTCGGTTGCATGCCATAGACAATCTGAAATGGAATTTTCCCCGTACTTCTGTTGATTGAATCATTATAAGCAAACTCCGCCTGTGGTAATATGCTGTCCCATTGACTGTGGTGTTCTGTCACCAGGCTTCTCAGTAAGTCTCCCAGAATTCTATTTACCACTTTTGTTTGTCCATCTGTTTGAGGATGATAAGCTGAAATGAATGATAAATGTGTTCCCAACTTCTTCCATAAGGTTCTCCAGAAGTGTCCCATGAACTTAGTGTCTCGATCCGAAACTATGCTCCTTGGTAAGTGGTGAAGTCAAATGACTTCTTTGAAAAATAGATTTTCAATATGAGTTGCGTCATTGGTTTTCTAACATGGAATGAAGTGTTCCATCTTGGAAAATCTATCCACCACCACAAATATTGATTCAAATCCTCTTTGTGTTCTTGGCAAACTCAATATAAAATCCATGCTGATTGCATCCCACGACCTCTCAGGTATGGGCAATGGTTAATAAAATCTTGCATTATGTCTCTTTCCTTTCGAATGATGACAAATTCTTCATTTATCTACAAATATTTTGACATATTATTTCATTCCTAGCCAAAAATATGACTCATTCAGCTTTGCGAACGTCTTGTAATGACCAAAGTGTTCTACCAATCCTCCACTATGTTTCTCCTTTAGCAGATTCTCCTTCATGGAGCATTTTAGAATACAATGTTGATTACCTTTAAACAGTAATCCTTCCTGGATCATGTATTCTATCCATTGGCTTTTGTCTCTAAGAATTGGATTCTCAACTACTTCATACACTTCTTTAAAATCTGGATCATCTCTGTACATGTCCCTGAGATCATCGAAACCCAACTTTTTGATTTTGAACTCCTGCAATAGCAAACACTTCCTGCTCAAAGCATCAACAACTTTGTTAGTAGTTCTAGAAATGTGTTTAATCACAAAAGTGAAATTATGCATATATTCAACCCATTTAACATGTCTCTGATTCAACTTCTCCTGTTGAGTCACAAACTGCAGTGCATGATTGTCACTGTACAAGACAAACTCCGTGGGAATCAAGTAGTGCCTCCATTTCTTCAATGCCTGGATGATAGCATAGAACTCCTTGTCATATGTGGAGTACTTCACCTTTGCTTCATTCAACTTCTCGCTGAAATATGCTATCGTCCTGTCCTCTTGACTCAAGACTGCCCCTATTGCAAATCCACTTGCATCGCATTTCACTTGGAATGTCTTTTGGAAATTCGGCAACACCAAGATTGGTTGTTCTGTAATATTCCTCTTCAACAAATTAAAACTCTTCTCAGCCTCTTCTGTCCAGTGAAAATATTTGTGTCTTTTCTTCACTGTGTCCATCATCGTTGCACTAATTCCATTGAAATTCCTAATGAACTTCTAGTATAAACTAGCCAATCCGTGAAAAATTCTCACCTCAAATATGTTCTTCGGTGATGGCCAATTCTTGATCACTTCCACCTTATCTGGATCCATCCTTAATTTGTCTACAGAAATAAAAAATCCCAAATAGATGAGCTCTATCTTCATGAATGAGGATTTCTTCATGTTTATAAGAAACTTCTCTTGCTGTAATCTCTTCATCACAATAGCCAAGTGTTTCAGACGCTCTGCCTTTGTTTTATTGAAAATCAGTATGTCATCCAGATACACAATGACAAATTTCCTAATGAATTCTTTCAGGACTTCATTCAACAACCTCATAAAGGTACTTGGGACATTTGTTAAACCAAATGACATAACAATCCATTCATACAACCCTTCGTTAGTCTTGAAGGATGTTTTCCACTCATCACCTTCTCTCATGCGGATTTGATGATAACCGCTTTTCAAATCAATATTTGAAAAATACTTTGCTCCACTTAAGCAATCCATCAAATCATCCATCCTTGCTAATGGAAATCTATACCTGATGGTTATCTTGTTAATTTCTCTTGAATCAGTACACATCCTCCAGCCTCCATCTTTCTTTGGACTGAGTACTGTTGGAACAACACATGGACTCAAGCTTTCTCTAACCAACCCTTTGTCCAACAATTCCTGGACTTGTCTTTTGACCTCTTCATTCTCTTGCGGCGTTAGTCTGTACATAGCTTTATTTGGTAAACTGGCTCTAGGTATGAGATCAATATGGTGACTCACGCTTCTGATTGGTGGCAACGAATGAGGTAGTTCTTCCACTATTATGTCAGTGAACTCTTCCAATAGTTCATGAACCTCTTCTGGTAAATCGTCCACTCTTGTGCTGGTCAAAACAATTCTTGGTTTCTTGACCACAATGACCTACAGTTCCTCCTTCTTCTTGAATTTGGTAAGGAGTTCCTTCCCACTCATGAGAAGTACAATGTTACTTACTTCCAGTTTCACTTCCTTATCTTTGATTGGAAGCAACAAATGAGTTCTCCCATTCTTTTATAGGGTGTATGTGGTCATCCTCCCATCATGAATCACATTTCTGTCATATTTCCATGGTATACCCAACAATAAATGACAAACATCCATAGGAATAACATCACAGAGTATCTTATCATTATACCCTCCTATATTAAATTCAACTAAACATTGTTTAGTGACATTTACCTGATGTCCCTTTTGTAGCCATGAAACTCTATATGGACTCAGATGTTCACTCGTCTCCAGTTCCAGCTTTTCTACCATCTCTATCGAAACGAGATTATCTGTGCTAGAACTGTCCAAAATGACCTTGCATACCTTGTCCTTGGTTTTGCAAGCAGTCCAAAAAAGTCTATTTATTTGGGCTGAGCTCTCCACCTCCTTCTATGGTGTTAAGAGAACTTTTCCCATCATCAATGATCTTCCACCTTCAGCATCTTCTGCCTCAACATCTCGCCTTTTTGCTTTGGCGATGTGATTCTCTCCACCCTATTTCTTTTTGTCTAGACATTCATAAGATTTTTGTCCATTCTTTCCACACGTGAAGCATTTTATCACTCCACCTCTTCCTCTTCCTCTACCTCTAGTATGAGGGAAAGTATTATTATCAACATAATCTCCTCTCTGCTCAGTATGTTTTCCTTTATGTTCATCATATCGCCCTTGTTGTGAGCTTCCACCTCTCTCAGTTCGAGTCTGAGGTTTCTTCCAGTCCTCCTTGGGTTTCTGATTTTTTTCTTGGACAACTGATTTTCCCCTGGCTTGACTTCTGCCTCGGCCTCTTTGACCCTACTTTCGGCTCAGCTTCTCCTCAGCCTTTAGAGCCATATGATAAGAATCTTCCACCGTTTGGATGGTTACCATGCTCGTCTCATCTTGAATGTCATACCTCAGGCCATTCATGTACCTGGAAACCTTTTCATCATCGCTTTCCCGATGACCTGCCCTGATGTTCAGCCTATAGAATTCTTCAGTGTATTCTTTCACTGTCATCAGCTTCTGTCTCAGGTTCTGCATCCTCCTGAACAGAGTAATCTAGTAATCCCTGGGGATGAATTTTGCCTTCATCTTTGCAACCATTCTATCCCAACTCCTAATTTTCTACTTTCCTTTCCAACGTCTGTCAGCTTGTAGTTCATCCCACCACAATGTTGCATGTCCCTTCAATCTTGTGACAACATGCTTGGCCTTCTTGTCTTCCTCGACATCTTCATATTCAAAGTATGTGTCTAGGGCTCTAATGCAGTCTAGAAGCTCTTCAACATCCAAGTTTCCTTCATAAACTAGGATGTCCATTTTTTCTCTTGCAGCCATTCTTGCAACAGCTCTTATCAAGCATTCATTGGCGGCATCTTCTGCTGCAACTTCTTCTTCTTCATGTTCAACTTCAAATTCTCTTTCAGAACCACTAAGATCCCCAATACCGACTGTGCGTCTTTGTGTTGTCTCCATGTCCTCAAGTCTGGTGCGTAAATCACACATCTCTTTTTCCATGGCTGGGTCAGGCATCTGCCTACCTCTTATTCTTGGTATTTCCCTTTCCTCTGGCAGATCGGGTGTTTGCATGTCTCTTCTTCTAGGTGGCATGGTGACAATTTCATTTTCCTTATTACAGAAAGAAAAGAATCCTTTCTGTGCTCTGATACCAAACCTAGCACAGCCACACCCTCTGCCTCAGCAAAGGCCTCTGCGCTGACCTCCCAATCTTAAGGACCGTTCTAATTTTTCCCTTGAGACGGAGTGGCTCCTTTGAATCTCCACTAGAATCTCTATTTAAAATTGACCCACAGGTATTTTCTGCTCCTTACTGCCTCTAGCTTCGATCGCTTTTCTGTTCATAATAGACAAATGGAAAATCGGGTTTCGGGGTTTCAAAATCCCCATGTCACAACCTTTTGTTCCCCGATTTCCTGATCTCCGCTATCCCGATATGCTCTAACTTTAGTTAGCCCCATGGACTAGAATTGTGGTCCACATGACCTCCTTTTATATGACCGTGGCCCTATCACCTTTCAGGATTTCGGGGTTTCTGATGTCGAAATGTATGTGACCTCTTGTCCTCCGGATCCCCAATTCTCTGAATCCCAATATGACGTCACTAGAAACCTCTTTACGCCTTAACACGATCAATAGACACGATCATCTACTAAACCAATGGCTCTGGATATCCCTTGGGAATTTGTGGTTTCAAATGCCAAAATGTATTTGTCTTCGAGACTCTTGATCTCTCGAATCCCGATTTCTCGATATGACTTCCCTTTCGGGACTTTCCCCGAAAGTCGAGATTGTTGCCATGCGTCCTCAAAGATGGATGGTCCTCATCTGCTTCGAGGTTTTCACCATGGAAATTCTTGATCCCTCATTATGAAGAGATGACATCATCTAGGCCCTATAACAGAGCTTTCCTCCTCATCGGGATTTTGGACTTCGCAATCCCGAAATGCAAGTGTTTCCTATCATCAGGATCTGCGAAACGTCGAAACCTAACTTCTCAGATTTCTGGCACACATCCCAAATGGATGGACGGTTCATATCAAACCTCTGACTTCGCCAAATGCAAAGTCAAAAACACTTACCTATGTAAACCCCGGTGTCCGGATCTCTGAATCGGATGATCGCGTGACACACGTCCTTCCTTAGATCAATGGTTGCGATTCTTTTGCTGATTTGGGACTTAAAAGGTCTCAGACTCTTGGTCTCTGGACTTCCGATATGCCGATGGCTCTCAATTCCTGCCACCTTTCCCAACAGATGAACAGTTCCGATTTATATCGGGGTTTTCACTATGGATTACCTGATCTCTTGTCCATGGGATTTTCGATATCCCGAACTTCGACGCCTCGATATCCTGATACCTTCCGAGACTCTCACTCAGCTTGAGAGGGTTTAAACCCCACGCAACTCCTGTTAGATCGGAAGGCTGACGGGTAACTAGGTGAGGATCCAACAGCTCACGATCTCCTGAGCTTGAACTCTGTACGCAGTCGTAACCTCCTCACTTCTTTGTCATATCGTACGGCTAGAAGGAATTCGCTAATTCTCTACAGATAATTCTGACTATTTGTTTCTTTCCCCCTGATGATTTCTACAAAGTGAACCAAGGTTTCTCCCCTCCGATTTATCCAACTATGACACAAAACTTTCAATGCCTTCTAATCACTCAGCTACATCAACTTCTGGTACTGCCTTCAAATAGTTCCAAAGGCTTTATTCTCTTTGAACTTTCTTACGACTTCGAGTCTTAAAGAAGACCGTTGCACGCACTCCTTGTGGCAACCTTCAAACACTTAAAGTGTTGATCACCTTCGACTCCGCGCACTCTCTGCGGCGACAACCCTTCAATAGCTCCTCAAGGTTTAAACCTTGGAATTAAGCTTGGTCTGTGCACACCTTGCATGACCCTCTGGGCCTGACAACACCTCTATGTGAATATGAGAACAAACGCTATCTCTCCTGAGCTTTCAGAGACGAACCTCTGAACCTTTTTTCAATGCACTCCTTGCAGACAATTCAACTGCACTCCTTGCAGGAACTTTTGCTCATATAGAGAAACAATTGAAACTCATTTCACTTCTCTTCCCTCTCAAATTTCAAACATTCAACAAGAAATCATTCACAGATAGCATAAAATCAATTGCATGACAGAAAGAGTAAAACATTCATGAGCATAACATTCAAAGATGCATACACAGAGAATATATGGACACCATGAGTCTGAATCATAGTTCTTTGTATTAGTTCAAAACTTTTGTACATGGGGTCTGCTACACAGCTCTCTGCTTCTCTTCTATGATCTCTTCTGATGCTTTTTTTTCCTTCTATGCTCTCTTCTCCTTCTATCTTACAATTTACACAATGAGGGTGTCTATATCCGTTTTCCCTCCACTCCTAAAACTATCTCATCAGAGAATTCAAAGCTACCTACTAACATAAATGCTTTCTACCTACTATGGACGAGAGCGGATCACTCAAGGTCCATTACAATATAAAATTATGCCTCTCTTTAACTATCACATTTAATTTTGGCATATCCAAATCTTCAAAAGTTTTTAAACAATTTATCATGTTCTCAAAATGTGTTGTGCTTGTCCCACGCTCGCTTGACATTGACTATGCTCCTGCATCAACTTTGTTGTCTACTAGGCTATTTTTCAAAGGAATGGGTAGATGAACCTATATTGGGGTTTCTATCTATTTTCTCCATTGAGGAAAAGGCCACCATCCATTTTGACTACAACACTTTCCTAGCAGAGAACCTCCACGATCAACTTTCTAAATTTGCTACAGAGGGCATGTTCCAATATTTCTCAATACTGGCCTACATGTTCATGTATTATCAAGAAGATAAATTCTCCTTCCTTATGAAGAAAATGTAAAGGGATGAAAAACCGCAGGAAGTAACCTATGGACTTAACTTCTCGGAAGAAACTCCACGGAGTTCAGTTTTAAACAATTTATTGAGATGTTTTATCATCTTGTGGTGAGAATGCTCAATGGGAGACCAGAGCTAAGGATAAATGAAGAGATCCAGAGAATCTTACACCTCTCATACCTCGCAAATACGGGAGATTGGTTCCTATATCAAGACAACACAGAGGTCAAAGTGTATGGATGTGAGTTAGCTCCATACAAATTGCCCAAATATCTTCCTGTGCAAATATTTTCACTGGAGTATATTCACCATATGATAAATTCAGATGATATTCACTTTGTATCTCTAAAGAAAAAACAACAGCTGAGGATTAAGAGGCAGATAAGACCTTTTATCTGCAATATTCGAGCCACTAGAGAAGAGGCAAAAAATATATTAAAGGAAATGAAATTCAACACCAGTTTCATTTGACAATATGATCCAAGTGGAATCATCGCAGAAATGAGAGACAAAAACAAAAGTGCACAGTATGCTCACACACTCAAACCAGAAATTGAGAAGTATCTAAATTTGACATAGTGGGAAGAGAACACCTTGGAAGACACTGAACAATAGTCTTCCTTAATCCTGACTTCACAGAATTCCACTCCATCGGTTCCAAAGGAAAAAATACCAAGGAAAGATACCTCTATTTCAGTCACTGAAGTATCAGCGGAGGATTTTCATTTACACAACAAAAAGCCTAAGACCATTCATACTATTCCCAGGTCTGGTGAGGAAAATACTCAGTTTGCCAAAGGGGCTAAGGAGGAAGTTACATGAATTACTTCAATCAGTTATCAGACAACGTCTACTTCTTCTTCAAAGAAGCAGACTGATATAACTGTGGCCACCCAAATTCCACAGGGATCCACAAAGCTGAACATCTTTGAAAAATATGATCTGATTAAGAAGAAAAATAAGACACTGACCAATAACACCTATGCTCAGTTCTAGAAGCAATCATCCACAGCACAACACAGACTGTTATCAACTTTCGACACAAAAAAAGGAAGAATGCATCTAGCATTTCTGTAGGCATAGGTACCTCAACCCAAAGAAATCACTGACTACAAAATGTCAACCCTTGTGTTTGATACCAAACAATTTCATCCATATGATCAGATGGATCTGCACAGACAGACTGGAGAAATGGTTTTTTCCACTTTGTCCCATGCTTCCTCTATAACTGCAAAATTACAGGTAGCTCTAAACAATGTTCAGACCCAATTGAAACTAGAAAATATATCCTCATTTGCAAAGGATAATAGGATAAAATCCTTAGAGGAATTGGTATTCAATATCGGGTATGATCCGTTGAATGTGAAAGGAACAGAGGAGTTTCTAAAGAAAAATAACTTTGATATAGCATCTCTGAGAAAACAACTAAAATTTCCACCCACAGAGGATGCACAAGCTAAGGAGATCGTTGAGACAGAAGGTGAGAAGGATGAGATGCTCAAGTTGATCATGGAGCAGAATGCGCAACTAAGGGATATAGAAGCATAGTTGGAAAGGTTGGTAAAGGAGAAGGAACAGACAACACCCATGGAAGTCATTCCACTGAGTGCAGTTCCCCTCACAAGAGTTAGCACAACAACTGTAGCAAAGACCACCACAGCAGAAATCCCATCAGCCACCCCACTGACAGCTCTGGAAAAAAATGTGGAGCTGGTAAAGTCCATGGAAGAGATGAACTTACAAGAAACAAAAATCTACAAACTAAAAAAGGAAGTTGAGAGCCTTCAGGAACTCAATTCTTCTTATCATACAAGCTACAACATGGAGAAACAAACATCAGAAAAAATAAAATAGGAATTGCAGCAGCTGCAAAAGAAAACAGTGGCAGGCAAGACCATTGCTGAAGCAAAGGAGAATATTTGGATGGATATCTCCAAATCCATAAATGAAATCTGGCCTATGGTACAGATCATGTTTGAGCAAAATGAACTAGTGATATCAAGAAGGTAGGTTATTGACAAAATAAAATGAGAGCTGGGATAAATTCCCACTGAAGCCAATGAAATAATTAAATTCTTGAACTCAAAGACTAGAGAAGAAATGAAAGACTTGAATATTGAAGACAGGACATAAACCATCCTCAAAGTTAAGAGGGTTCTGACCAAAAGAGGACTGATGTTGCAATTGGAAGAAAAAGTCCAGAACATGGACATCGGAGTTCAGAGGTTTTTCAGCAAGATCGAGGCCCTGTAGAAAAAAGGTCTTCCTGGTTTAATTGTTCTAAATGACAACTGATGACCCTTCCAGACTACCAACAGAACATGGATACAATGGCCAAGGATATTTCCAAGTTCTCGGGGATACAAGGAAGTATAATAGGCAAAGCATTCTTGGATACTTTTCAGCCAAACATCAACATACAACACGAGATCAAGTATATTTTCATCATCAAACCGACTTTTTCCAAGTCCACAGAAGTGGATGAAATATACCGGAGACTACTCAATGTCACCATTCCCAGTCAGCTAAGATGGGAAGAGTTGTGCAATTTGATTGAGTAGGAAATGAGGTGTGCAAGTTGAGTCAGCAAACAGATCAGTCAAAGCCATGTGGGTGACTCACCAATGGCCTTCCCCAGATTCAACGTGAATAATTCGACACATCATCGACAATTCCTAAATTTTTGTATCTTGTTAGCTAGTTAGTTAGATTCATAGTCTTCCATGTCCTGATCATTTATGATAGGGTCGTTTGTAATTTTGATTATAAATACTTCAAACTTAGAAGTACTGGGGGTTGATTTTTACGCCCTAGAAAGTTGTAAGCACTGTAATTTTTATCAAGAAGATCTTTTAGTAATATAAAGAGACGTTTCATAGGATTCCTGTGTGTCATCTATTGGTGAAGTTTTCTATTCTTAGTTGAATGTGTATCTCTTCTAGTTATCATCTTGTTTTTCTAGTCTGATCATTTAAAAGGAGTTAAAGTTATAGGATTTACCTTCGCGTACTCTGTTGCTAACTTTTAAAAGATATAAGTGTTTTCTTCTTATATTGTAGTTAAGAAATTCTTGAATGCTTCTTGGTTATAATTAATCATCTCTCCTTTTTCTGCTAACCATCATTTTGTTGCTAAATAATCCAATAGTTGCATTATCCCGCCCTGTGAAAAGAATCTTTATATATTTTCTTTGATCTCGACCTATATAAAATAGACCCCATAGCCCAATGGTTGCTTAAAAACTTTTAGCCGTCTTATAAAAACACACAACACTCGGCCCTGCATGTTTTAACTAGCCTAATATCTGAATTGAAACAAAGTTAAATCTTACAGAGAGATCCCTCTCTGAAATTGCTTAGTTTCGAAGTGGTTGGATAAGGTTACCTCTAGTAAATTTCTTCTACTTGACAACAACCTCTAGGAATTTATAGAGTGATAACATAAATGGTGACCTCGCTGGGGAACTGAACAATATTTCAATCCTACGGTTCTTTCCCTTAGACAAAGAAAACCTTATTTCTGAACAAGTCATAAAATCCAAACGTATAAAGAGATAATGTTCAGAGGTTGTTAAAGTTTGTATATAATTAGTTTAAGATTCTCTTATAAAGAAAAACTAAATAAAAAATTAGAATTTTTGCTCCCAAAAGATTTTTTACCAAATCTCATCCAGACCTAGAGCCTGTAGTAGTAATAGACAATCCCAAAAACTTATTCAGGAAGAAAAATACTACAGAGGTTTTCGGGAGTCACAGTCGACTTCTAAGGCCCCCTTCTCTCCCATAGAATTTAGTTGCTTTTCAAGATCTTGATTTTGATATATCTTTTCAAAAAATCCTTTTCAGGACAAAATATGATAGTTTTGTTAGTGAAACGGTTTTAGATCAAACTATCTTTTAGCCCAGGACCCCTGAAATACTCTCTCTCAGAGCTGAAGTTGATCAATGTTTTCTCCCTGAATATGATAAGCTTGAAGACCTAGCTATGAATCTTGGTCAAGACTTAGACAAAATCCACCTTCAGCCGTCAGTCGAACTCCCTACTTTGGCAGTTGTTGCAATTTTTGTTAAATCTAAACCAGGTCACTCCTTTTCTCCTAGACCTTCATCTTCTACAGCTTTAGTCACTACCTCCCATGTCGCATAGGTTGTTGTTCAGCCTCCTCCACCAATCATGGCAGCGATATATGCCCCATTGGTGTTGGTTTCCCCTTTACATGACATGCCTCAAGATTATCAAACCAGACTCCCTCAGTTTGATAGTATTGGTCCCCTTAATGTAAAACAACATGTTGACAAAATGAACGATTATTTTGATTTACAGGAAGTGGATGAAGCTGATGTGAAGATGATACTATTTTCACAGAGTCTGACTGGAGAGGTAAAAAAGTGGTTCAATGCCTTACCTGCTTCTACCATAACTAACATTGTTGGTTTTCATTGAGATTTCCTTGACAGGTGGGAGGTGAAGAAAAATCGTCTCTAGATCCTGTCAAAATATGAGAACACTAGACAAAACCAAGGAGAGACAATGCAAGATTATTGCACTCATTTCAAAAATCTTTACAATGCTATTCCAATTGATATCAAACCACCATAAGGTTTGGCATTAATAAAGTTCCCCGATGGATTTGACGCAAATATGTCTTATAAGCTAAGAGAGAGAAATGTTGGAACTCTAGAAGACATGCAGAAAAGTGTCGGCAGTGTAGAAGAAAATATTTTGGCCAGAAGGGCCAGGCAGAAAACAGAAAGCTGCGTCACTATTAAAGAAGATCCTTCTACTTCCTCATCAGACGCAAAACTCGATTCTCTAGCCAGAGCTATGGAGAAAATGATGGAGAGACTCACTGTAACTGACAGAAAACCACCTAGGGATAATCAAGCCACTCCTCAAATTAGAAACCCAAACTTCACAAGAAATCCACCTCAGATCAGGCAGAGAGATCCTAGAGATCAAAGAGAGAAGAGGGGGCCTAATCAAAATATCAAACCTCCACTCTAGGAGAATTACATCAATGATGGGGAGGAGGTAATCGAGGAGTTTGATGACACTCATATAAACCTAATGGGTTATCACGATCACGATCATGAATCCATTTTCCTCACCCAGGAAGAACATGAGATGTTCCTCCTTTCACAAATGGAGGTAAATGAAGAAGTTGAGGAATCAGAACAACATACCTTTTAGAATGATATAATAGAGGTTCACAGGAATTATAACCTGAGGAGCAAGATGAAAAATGAAAACCCTCCGAAGAAGGCTACTGAAACCAAGAAAACCTCGTAAAACCTTCGCAAGAAAGTCCTTGAGAGAAACAAGGCTAGATCTCACACACAAAGCTCCAAAAATACTACAAAGATCAAATCAGACTGAAGTTTCATCAATTAATCAACCAAGTGCAGCTAGCCACATAATTCCGACAGATAAACTAGAAGTACAGATTTTAATCAAACCTTCCACTACATTTAGCCTTGAAGAGGAACTAGCTAAATTAAAAATTCCCATTCCCCTCTTTGAGCTAATGAATAAGAATGCTTACAGGTCGTAAGTGATTAAAGATTTGAGCATTGAACCTGAGATAGGTACTAAGGCTTTGAATGTTGGATCTGCAAATCACTCAGACACAATAAATATTGCTGATGACTGATCAGAGCTCGTGTTTGGTTCTGAAGTTGATGGTCAAACTGATAATGGTGTTGTGGCCCCTTTTTACATCAGCGTAAACATCCATGATCTGATATTACACAATGCTATGTTGGATTCGGGTGCCTCTCACAACCTGATGCCCAAATATGTGATAGAAAAGTTGGGGCTCGAGGTGACCAGACCCTACAAAGAATTGCATTCTTTTGATTCTAGTAAGGTTAAATGCATAGGCTTGATCAAAGACTTATGCATTACATTAGCTCAAATCCCAACAAAGAGTATGGTAATGGATATAGTAGTTGCAGATGTTACCCCAAAATACGGTATGTTACTGTCAAGATCATGGGGAGCTAAGCTAAAAGGAACCCTGCAGCTAGATATGTCCTATGCCACCATCCCGGTATTTGGACAACAAATAAGATTGTATCGAGAGACCTTGATGAAATATATGGTCAGTAGTCAAGAAAATCCACATAACTATACATTATACTCTGCACACTCTGATCTAGACTCTTTCATTCTATACAATGATGGTTATGTGGAAGAACAAATTGCTCAGTTGGAAGATGATACACATGATTCGAAAGAAAGTAAAACAATCATGGAGGCAAGAAGGGTGGAAACGATAGAAA
Source organism: Picea glauca (assembly GCA_000966675.3). NCBI lineage: Eukaryota > Viridiplantae > Streptophyta > Pinopsida > Pinales > Pinaceae > Picea > Picea glauca. The sequence goes on along the minus strand of JZKD02S1733577.1, from coordinate 71,410 downwards.
GGGAAGAACTTCCAGTAGATTTTTGGAGCATGGATTTCGATGGTGCTGTGAGTAAAGAAGGAGATGGAGATGGATTTTGTTTGCATAATCACAGATCAAGGTGTTCCGAGAGTCACTCATACAAACTAAATTTTCAATGCACCAATAATATAGTTGAGTACGAGGCTCTGATTCCCGGCCTAAAACTACTAAAGAAAGTTGGTACCAAACAGATCATGGTAAGGGGTGTTTCTGAATTGATTATCAAGCAAATCAAAGGTGAGTATGCAACTAAACACTCCAGACTTAAGGCTTATATGAATGTTGTTTTGGATTCTCTTCAATACTTTACTGAAATCGACTTGCAAGTAATGCCTAGAGTAAAAAACATACTAGCAGACGGGCTGGCCACATCGACAGCTACCTGTAAAATTCCTTTTCATCCCACTCGCAAGTACACAGTGGAGTTGAAGTGCAGACCAACCATTCCTGACAACATCAGATACTGGCAGGTATTTGGAAATGATGATCAAATTGAAGATTTCCTACAATGTAAGAATGATTTCTAATGTACAAACATAGATTTAGAAAATGATGATGAGATTGTAAATAAATCTGTTTCTGAAAGTATTAGTGTAAATAACATAGATTTCAAAAATATCAATGAAAGTAAAGTAGATGCAGATGAATTAAATGAAAATGAGAAAGATTCTGGTATTCTACAGTTGAAAATTAATGTGTTACCTAGATATCTAGTTCCACTAGAAAACTTATTCGATTTTAACGACGTATCCAAAAAATGGAAAATTGAATCTAGTAGTAAGGAAGTCGAAGAATGCAACATAGGAACAGAAGAAAAACCCAAGATGATAAAACTTTCTAAATCTATACCCCCTGAGCAAAAATGCAAATACATTGAACTTTTTAAGGAATATGTGGATGTTTTTTCCTGGGGTTATGAGAACTTAAAATCTTACGACACGAGTATCATACAACATCTCATTCCCATAAAAGAAGAACACAAACCATTCAGACAAAAACTTAGGAGAATTAATCCCAAGTTTCTTCCCCTGATAGAGAAAGAAATCAAAAAGATGTATGATGCAAAGATAATAGTCCCCTTGAGGTTTTCCAAATGGGTTTCTAATTTAGTTCCTACCAGGAAAAAAACTGGCAAGATCAGACTTTGCATAGATTTTAGAAATGTAAACAAAGTCGCCCTCAAAGAAAATTACCCTTTGCTCAAAATGGACCATATTTTACAAAAGGTGGTTGGGTCTAGTAGAATCTCCTTACTAGATGGTTTCTCTAGTTACAACCAATTTATTGTCCATCCAGAAGATCAAGAGAAGACAATTTTTACCACACCCTAGGGAACCTTCATGTACGTGAAGATGCCTTTTGGTCTAATGAACGTTGGGGCTACTTTTCAAAGGGAAATGGACATTGCTTTTGTGGATGAGACTGGAATATTTATAGTCATTTATCTGGACGATGTGATTGTCTACTTCAAATCTGACGAGGAACACTTACTCCACCTCAGATGTGTGTTTGAGAAGTGCAGGAAATTTGGGATTTCATTGAATCCTAAGAAAATCCTTTTTGGGTTAGAGGAAGGTAAAATACTAGGACACATAATCTCAAAAGACAGAATTAAAATAGATCCCAGCATGGTAGAAGCCATCCAGAAGGTGGAACACCCTAGGAGCATCAAAGAACTGCAATCTTTCATTGGAAAAATAAATTTCCTTAGAAGGTTCATACCAAACTTGGTCGAACTTCTCAGGAACATCACTAATATGTTGAAAAAAGACACAAAAATCAAATGGAACGTCGAGTCCAAATAGTCATTTGAGCAGGTGAAACATGCGCTCACCCAAGCCCCAGTTCTAATCAGCCCAGATTAAACCAAAGACTTTTACCTTTTCTCCTTTGCATCTGAACATACCATACCAGCAGTGTTGTTGCATAAAACTAGTGAAGGGTACGAACAACCAATAGCATTTTTTAGCAAATCTTTGAGAGATGTTGCTTGGAACTATAACATAATGGAGAAACATGATTTCACTCTGGTGAAAGCCATAAAGAACTTTAGAATCTATATTCTCTATTCTCACACGATTGCATACGTTCCAAACATAGTGGTTAACGATATCCTGACCCAGGATAATCCAGATGGTAGAAGAGGAAAATGGATTGCAGTTATTTGTAATACGACATTGAAATAAAACCTACTAAATTGATCAAAGGACAGGGTTTGGCCAAACTACTGGCTGAGTCTAATTTTCATGCTCTAGATATTAATTTTTTGGCTGCAGTTGACGGGCCAGAAGAGAAGGCGACTCCAAACATAAAAGAGGTATTCTTAAACGCCCCTTGGTACGCAGACCTCATTTTTGTACTCCAAAATTTACAAGCTCCTCCTAGTTTGACTAAAACCAAAGACAGATTTATTAAATTGAAAGAATTTAAATTTTGTATTCTAGAAAGAAATCTCTATTGGAAATATCTTGGTGGTGTCTTGCTTAATTGCTTGTTAAAATACGAAGATGACAAAGTTCTTCAATATTTTCATGTAGGAGACTGTGGTGGGCACCTAAGCTGGAAGACCACAACTAACAATATTATGAGAGCTTGTTTCTACTAGCCTACTATGTTCACTGACGTCCACCAGAAGATTACTTCTTGCCACAAGTGCCAGATTTTTGAAGGTAAAAGGAAGCTTCTGCCACTCCCTATGAAACCCATCTCACTTGAATCTCCTTTCCAACAATGGGGTCTAGACTTAATTGGTGAAATACATCTGTCCTCCTCGGGCCAACACAAGTGGATTGTCATGGCCACAGACTACTTCACCAAGTGGATTGAGGTTGTGCCATGCAGGAAAGCTACTGACTCTATTATCATCAAGTTTTTAGAAACTAACATTTTGTCTCGTTTTGGATGCCCTAGAAAAATTATAGATGACAATGCAGCGTCTTTCAGATCCAAAAGGCTCATAGATTTTTGTATTCAATATCGTTTTATTCTGGGACACTCAACGACTTATTATCCACAAGGAAATGCACTAGCTGATTCTTCTAACAAAATCCTGGTGAACATTCTCAGAAATACACTACAAGAAAATAAGAAATCATGGCATAATAAGTTGGTTTTCACACTCTGGGCTGACAAAATAAGCACCAAAAGATAAATTGGTATGTCTCCATACCAGTTGGTGTATGGCACTGAAGCAACTTTTCCCCTTTAATTAGGAGTCTCGGTCATGAAACTATTGCAGGAAGTACAAGTAGAACCAAATGATGTCCAACGAAGGATAAATCAAATGATCCACCTAATGAAATCTAGAGAGGAAGTCTACAACTAGACTCGGGTCATTCAAGAAGGTATAAAAAGGATTTATGACAAAAGGACTAAAGAAGATGATTTTGAGTTAGGTAACTTGGTTCTCAAATGGGATTCCATAAATGAGGATAAGGGGAAATGCAGAAAATTTGATAGTTTATGGAAAGGACCTTACACCATTCAGAAATTCAGAGGAAATAATGCATTTTTGCTCAAAAACAATGATGGGACAGACCTTCCAAGTGGACCAGTTAACGACAGGATGCTGAAGCATTACTTGCCTCCCCAATAGAGATCTCATGAATCCACTTTTCATTGTACATATGATTTATTTTTCATTCAAGGTTTCGTGTGGGTGACATGGATCAGATGGTTGAAGCCCACAACGAAGGCCCTGAGCCACTGATCAATGCCACCAATTTTCCAAAATAAAAACAAAAACATATAGCAGCAATAAAGTAAGTGGAGGAAAAACTTCGCAGACATCAGAAAATAGGTTCTTGGCACTTCACAAGGAGAGTACCATCCCCAGGTGGAACCGTTGTTATAACCTTGTAATTTATAGGATCATCTGATGATTGGAAAATTTTCAGTATTGATGTTTGTTATCTTGCAAATAATATTTCATTTAGGCAAATTATTTTCAAAACAAAAAGAAAAGAAAAGAAAGAAAAGGAATAAAGAGGGCATAGAAGAAAAAATGAACAAAGCCCCATCCAATGACATTGACTCGATCCATATTGTTTAAACATGGTCAGGTCCTTTTGAATTGATGTTGATAGGATTAGTGAATAAGCTTCGCTAAACCGTTTAATCTTAGACAAGTAGATAGGTTAGCTAGTGAATAAATTTGATCAAACTGTCTAATCTTGGTCAAATAACCCTAGGGTAGAGTAATCTCTTAGTCTAATAGTTTGATCTGGGCTAAAGGTGTAGGTAGGTAAGATAGGACACAGGCTAGCCAACTTTTCTTTGAATAAAGTTTGAATGGTGTTCGAAGAAAATGTATGATTCTGAGGTTTTAGGTGCTTTCCTAACCCCATGGTGACAAAAGCAAGGGAAGCAGCGCAAAAAACTCACAAAAAGCACTAAGCCTAAGTTCTGATGCATATATTAAATCGCACTCAGAGATTAAAGTTTGCGCAAAGATATACAGTAGAGTCATTCGTCCACAGAT
>JZKD02S1733577.1:32035-42284 GCA_000966675.3 Picea glauca | reverse complement strand
ATAACATTACTAATCTAAATCACAACTAATGGCATAAATCCGACATAAATAAAATAACATTACTAATCTAATATGCCCCAATTAAGTGGTAATGAGCCAATATTAGGGCTTAACATAAAACATTCTTGTGTATTGTTTATTTGTGGTTATATGTTTATGGTATCTTGAATGCAATCATAAATGAAATTTTTTTATATCTTAAATGATTGCATATTGTGATTAAAGTGGTAAAAAGTACCTAATACTGATTCACCCCCCTCTCAGTATTAGTGAATAATCAAACAATTAGTATCATTGTAGGTCCTTCAAAAATAGTCTAACAACTAGAATGTAGATCATGAAGTGAACTAAGAATGGAATTCAATTGTTTGATGGTCAAAACTATGTATTATGGAGCAAAAGGATGAAAACATTTGTGCAAGCATGTGGATTTGATTTATGGTAAGTGGTAGTAGATAGATACAAGGCACCCGCCACTCCCCCAACATATAAAGATGGAAATAATCTCAGTGAAAACAATTCAAAGGATAAAAATGCTATTTTGAGTGGCCTGGATAGTTCAATATATGTCAAGGTTACACATTGTGACTCTACAAAGGATATTTGGGACAAACTTTAAAACATTTACGAAGGAGATGCCAAAGTCAAAGGGGTCAAGCTTCAAACTTATAGAGGTCAATTTGAACAACTGAAAATGAAGGAAGATGAAGATATTGCAGCTTATTTTTTGCAATTTGATGAAATAATGAATGATATTAAAGTCTTAGGAGAAGAAATCAAAGTACCAATAATATTTCAAAAGGTACTAAGGTCTCTTCCATTGATATTTGATCCTAAGATTGCATCCCTATAAGAAAGAGAATATCTTTCTACATTAAGCATGGATGAGTTACATGTAATCCCTACATCTTATGAAATGATAAAAAAGTAGGATAATACATCTAGGAAGGAAGAAACTTTCAAAGAATCCAAGAAGAAAAGAAAGAATAAGAAAAAGTCAAAGTCAAACTGCAGTTGCAATGATTATTTAGATGAAGATAAAGTAATATCCAACTTCGTAAGGAAGTTGAAGAGAGGAAATGGAAAGTACAAAGGTAAGCTTCCTTTAAAATGTTTTAATTGTGGTAAAATTGGTCAATTTGATACTAAATGTCCTTATGATAAGAGTTTAGAAAGTGATGAAGAAGAAGTTTCCAGGAAAGAAAAGAAATACCAAAAGGGAAACAAAAGGGGAAATAAAAGAAAAGTCTTCAAGAAAATCCTCTAATCAATAGAATATAGTTCCTCATTTTATGAGTTTGATCATCATAGTGACAGTGACTAAGAAAGAGTGCTCTTTATGGCATTAGAAACTCAACAAAATGATAAATAGGATTATGAAGAAGAAGATGAAGTAGATATTGAAGAAGAACTAATAAGTGCCTTAAGTGAGATAAAAAGATAAAGAAAAACAAGTCACTAAAGGAAGAATTTATGAAGTTGAAGGAAGGTTCACAAAATCCCAATAAAAACAATGAGTAAGTCTAGCAGATGATCATAAATTTAAATCTCTAGGTAGAAGAAGCCAGAAGGATTGAGGAAATACTAAAAAACCAGTTGGAAGAAAGGGAGAAAATCAAGGAAATATTGGAAGAAGAAATAAACTCACTAAAGAAGGAACTTCAGAACAAGGACATGCAACATAACAAAACCAAAATATTGGATGAAATCATGAGCATTCAAAGGCCATACTATGACAAGTCTGGACTAGGATGCAAAAAAATGCATACTGAAAAGGGTTCAAGCTCCATGATGATATAACAGGAAGCAAAACAAAAGAGTTATGCAAAAGTCATTGAATTCCCTATCAAGAAGGAATAATGAAAGTACTCAAAGGAGAACATTCGAGCAATGGAGAGAACTCAAGAAGAAGATTACAAAAGAGTTGCACCACCTAGAATATCCAAAACACAAAAGCAGGAACCAACAATGGAGAGAACTAAAGAAGAAGATTATAGAAGAGATGCACCACTTAGAAGATCCCCTACACTCAAGTACCAAACTATTTTTCTTGGTTTATGTTATTCTTGTAAAATTTTTGGGCACAAGGATATAAATTATAGATCCTATGCTAAAAACATAAGAAACTATGAAGGTTACTCTACAAAGAATTTTCTCAGAAAGTCTCATGAAGCGTATAACAAAAGTTATAACAGTTTTGGCTCATTAAATAATGAAGTAGAATGATACAAATGAAACAATTTTGGACACATGGGAACATATTGCAGATTGACTATTCCTCCAAAGGAACCCAAGCAATATTTTAATAGTCATGTAAAAGAACCATCAAGGATATGTAAAAGGAAGTAGGATAAACTAACCATTGAAGAATGTTCAATTTCTCTACAAGCCCAGAGTAGAAAAAGTGATTGGTACATTAACAGTGGTTGTTCAAAGCACATGACAAGTGACAAAAACAAGTTTGTAACTCTAAAGAAAGAAAGAGATGGATCAATTTCTTTTGGTAGTTATAACTCAACCAAAATTATAGGAAAAGGCACAGTCAATCTTGGAATCAAAGATGCCATGCAAGAAAATATCCTACTTGTCGAAAATATGAAACATAATCCACTAAGTGTGATTCAAATGTGTGACCAAGGACACACACTTCTATTCTACTCAAAGAAATGTGATATTAGGAAAGAAGGATCAGGAAAGTTGGTGGCGACAACAATAAGGACTCCAAACAACATATACATATGAAATGATATTGGAAAGGAAAGTTATTGCTTGGGAAAGGAAAATGAAAGTTGTCTTTGGAACAAAAGAATGGGTCATATGAACTTTGACAATCTTATCAAAATCAGCAGAAAGGAATCGATAAGAGAAATTCCTGAAATTCCAAATCCATCCAATACTATGTGCAAGCATTATCTACAAGAAAAACAATTAAGAACTCAGTTCAGACCAAAGGAATACTCTACAAAAAAACCATTGGATATTGTACACACCGATCTATATGGACCGATGAGAAAAAAAGGGTTGAATGGCGAATAGTAATTCACACTACTTATTGATGATTATACAAGAATGACATGAGTCTGTTTTCTCAAGAAAAAGTCAGAGGCATTTGAATGTTTCAGGATATTCAAAGAGATGGTTGAAAACAATATTGATTTGAAAATCAATTGTTTGAGATCAGACAATGCAGATGAGTTCACATCAAAATAATTCATGTAATTTTGTGAAGAAATGGAATAAAAAGGAAATCATCAATAGCTAAGACACCTCAGTAAAATGGAGTCATTGAAAGGAAGAATGAAACTGTACGGGAAATGGCCAGAACCATGTTGAAATATTCCAAGATGAGTGATATATTTTAGGTACAAGCAATACATACAAAAGTTCATATCTTAAATAGAGGAATTCTTAGAATTAACAATTACAAGACTCTAGCTGAACTGTGGAAAGGAATATTGATGTACGTTAAGCACTTTAGAGTGTTTGGAAGAAAATTCTACATAAAAAGAGAATATAACAAGATTGAAAATTTTCACTCTCGAGTTGATAAAGGCATATTGGTTGGATACTCAAGAAAAAGAAAGGCCTACAATTTCTACAACCTAAGGCTCAACAAAATAGTAGAAAGAATCAATGTAAATATTGATGAAACAAATGTGTTGAATACCAGAGAAGAAATAAGAAATTCAAAAGAGCAGGAAGTAGAAGAAGAAATAAACGAAGAAGAATTAGAGGAATAAGGAGAAGAACCAGAAGAGAAGAAACCATAAGTAGAACAAGAATAAATAGGAGACAATCAACAAGATTTCTAGACACCCTCTAAAACACCTAACCATCAGATTCAGAAGAATCATCCACTAGAAAAAATTATTGGAGATAAAAATGAAGTAATAGAAACTAGAGAAAACAAAAGGACATATACACCAGAACAAAGGCATCTATCACTATTGTCCATAGTTGAACCAAGCAACTTTTAGGAAGCTAGAATGATGAACATTGGATCAAGGCCATGGAAGAAGAAATGAATCAAGTAGAGAATAATGAGACTTGGGAAATGGTTCCAAGACCTAAGGACAAGAATGTGATTGGTACAAAATGGGTGTTTAGAAATAAACTAAATGAAGATGGATAGGTAACTAGAAACAAGGGAAGGCTAGTATGCAAAGGATATGCTCAAGTTGAAGGAGTAGATTTTGAAGAAAAAATTTCTCTTGTTTCCATAATGGAATAAATCATAATGTTCTTAGCCTATGCATGTTCCAAAAGGATCATAGTATATCAAATGGATGTAAAATAAACATTTATAAATGGAGAATTAGAAGAAGAGGTTTGTACATAGAAAAACTAGAAGGGTTCATACTATCAGAAAAGGAATATTATGGTTGTAGATTGAAGAAAGCTTTATATAGACTCAAGCAAGCCCTTAGAGCTTGGTATTCAAAATTGGACAAGTACATACAAGAAGGATTCAAAAAGGGCAATGTAGATAGTAATCTCTACATAAAAGTGGATTGAGACAACATACTTATCATTGAAGTATATGTGGACGACATCATATTTGGAAGTGATGATGACATGTTGAGTAAGAATTTTTCCAAAGACATGCATAGTGAGTTTGAAATGTCCCTACTTGGTGAGTTGAATTTATTTTTGGGACTCCATATATTTCAACTAGATGAAGGTATTTTCATTTCCCAAACCAATAACATCAAAGAAATGTTGAAGAAGTTCGGAATGGAAGATTGCAAACCCATAAGTACTCCTATGGTGACTAGTTGCAATTTGAGAAAATACAATGAATATAAGGAAGAAAATCAGAGACTCTATAGATTGATGATTAGAATCCTACTCTATGTTACATCCTCAAGACCAGATGTGATGCAAGAAGTTGGACATGTTGCAATATTTTAAGCAGTTCTGAAGGAAACTCATTTTATGAAAGTAAATAGGATCTTCAGATATCTCAAAGGAACAACAGATTTTGGATTGTGGTACCTAAAAAGGAATGAGCTTACTATGGTCACTTACATAGATGCAGATTGGGAAGGAAGCATTGATGATAGAAAAAGTACTAGTGGAGAAGCCTTCTACTTGGGTTACTTTCCGGTGTCCTAGTCAAGTAAGAGACAGTCCCTACTATCCTTGTCTATGACAGAAACATAATATATTGCAGAAGTAGCATGTTGTACTCAGGTCCTCTAGATAAATCAAACCCTGCAATAAATACATGTAGAATATGACGATCCTATTTCGATATTCTGTGACAATACCAGTGCTATAAGTATCTACAAGAACTCAGTGATGTGTTCCAAGACCAAAGATATTCTGATTAAGTTCCACTTTCTGTGGGAACAAGTCACAGAAAAGAATATCAAGTTGGAGTACATTGGGATAAAAGAACATATTGCAGATATCTTCACCAAACCTCTCCCAAGAGAGACATTTGAGTATCTTCGACAAAAAATTGGAGTAGTTTCTTTCCCGCAGTGATCTACATGGTATTTTGTAAAGAAGTCAGAGGGAGAGAAATCATCAGGAAGAGTTACCCTTTTCCATTGATATCAAAGGGGGAGAGAAAGTTCAAAATCTTGAAGACAAGGGGGAGATTGTTGGAAAATTGGTTTTCATTGATGTCAACCCTAGAAGAAGTCCAGAAGCCTCTAGAAGTGATGGTTGTATTTGAAGAAGTCTCGAAAGTGGTCCCATTATGTCATATTTTTAAGCATGTCCCTCATCGAAATTTTCTTTAAAGAAGTCTACAAGAAGCCTTGGAAATATGGTTAAGTGGTTAAGAAGTCTCGGAGGCATGGTCATGAAGCCTGAATTTAATTGAAGAAAACAAGTATGAAGGACAACATAATTACATGAAAAACCCCCATATATTGATAGTCCTTGTCAAGCCATTTCCAACGGTAAGTGGCATGCTACGGGGTTCCTCATGATTGATAAGTTATTCCCTCTTAAAGATGAAGCCCTGAAGTATGGTCAAGAAGCCCCAGATCTAAAGTCAAATAAGTTACAAGTTGGCCCTAAAGTCAAGTAAAGGAGAAAATTTGTTGCAAACAAGAAGTTACAGTTCGACTCAAGGATAAAGTAAAAAGGTTACTTGGAAGGGTATAAATATGCATCAAGAACCTCTCATTCTATTACCAATCAAGGATATGATTTCTTAGTGAAAGAAATGTAGTGGAGTTGTGCGAAGGAGGGAGTGCTCGGAGCCACGGATTGGAAAAGGGTTTTCAAAAAACCCTATTTGAGTAGACCCCCGTAGATCAAGCATAGGGTGTCTCATGAGGCCCCCACTGTTTGTCCTGGTATTTTCATGTGAGGCCCCACCTAGTACTTGATCTAGTCCCATGAGGCCGAGGACAAGTTTGAAGAAGGTGATATTATCTTGATGTTGAAGTTAAGGAAGGTTTGATGATGAGTGATCTCATTCACTAGGTTTCATATATTGAAAGGTATGTATTTATGTAGGTTTTTAGGGTTATATATGATCATTTTGGCATATGCTTGAGGAATATCTTGGAGGTATTGACACATGGATGAGGTACATATTGGATATTTTGGCACATGTTTAAGGAACATTTTGGTTATATACTTTGAGTCATGGTATACTATTTGAGGCACGTCCTGTATGTCTTGGCACATGGTTTGATGCATATCATGGTGATTTTGAGCACATGATTTGGAGGATATTCTTGGGGATCTTGGAATGAATTGTATGTGGTTGTATCAGTTTTGATGATGATGATGTATCAATATCAGTGACATAAATAGTAATAGGTTGATTCTCTTATTTATATTCAAGGGAGGAAGGAAGGGGCGAGGAAATGGAGTTGTAGCTCCCTTTGGGTTAGAGCCTGTAAACTAGGGGATTGGAGCCTCCTTCTAGTTGGAGATGGAGAGTCTAGGGAGTTGTAGCTTCCTTCAGGTTGGTGCTTGTAAACGGGGGGTTGGTGCCTCCTTTTAGTTGGTGCTAGATAATTTTGGAAGTTGGTGCTTCCTATGAATGTAATCTTTTGATATCTAAGAAACAATTCTATTTTTTTCTCCCATTTGGATTTCCACGTAAAAAAATCTTGTGTGTTGTGTATTTTTGGTTATATGTTTATGGTATATTGAATGCAATCATAAATAAAAAATTGTTGATATATTAAATTCTTGCATATTGTGATTAAAAGTGGTACAGAGTGCCTAATATTTATTCACGCCCCCTCTAAGTATTAGTGGATAATCCAACAATATGTGTGTACACCATGCATGATTATTCAGGACTAGGAGTTTTCTCTGGTAAGCATGTTGATTGATTTTTTTTCTATCTATAATGTTATTTGGCATACTTAATTTGGTGCAACTATATTTTTGACACTAACATTCTCTGTATACAATAATATCACAGGTCTTGTAATAAAGGCGTATCATGGATGTAAATGTTGTCGACCTTCTATGAAGGCTAGGTGGTCCAACCATCTATGAAAGACATTGTATGACGTTGTATTGCATCTTCTTTCAATGGTAAACTACAGAGAACCTGAAGACCTGAAATAATGACACCAATAGATTGTATTAGGGAATATGATATAGAGAAGGAAAATGAAATGTTATCATTGTTTGATTCAAATGGGGAACCAATGTTTGATGATCCTGAATTTTTTGACTCTTGTGTTGAGAAAATTCCCATTGGGATGAAAATGAAATATGATTTTCATGAGATTCCATATTAGGATCATCTTAAGGTTAGCCACATACTATATCCCATTCATATATTCAAAAATGTTTCATCTTCTTTATGGAGGAACATATCATTGAATAAAAATGACACATTGGCTATTAGGAGATATTTCATTGCTTCAAATACTAAAAAGAGACATTGGCCAAGAAAAGAAACTAGACGAGAGGTTGGTCCCTCTTGGTATTTTAAAGTAGGTTATGTCCCATGGATTTTGAAGAAATATTATCTTAATTCTAGGATGAAGGATGTTATATTAGGTGTGAAGGAACCTTATTTATATGTGTCGACTCTACGGAGTTTCTTCAATGTAGAAGGGGATTTTTTGGGGTTGAAATCACATGACCATCCGAACCTTATAAGGGTATGTATGTTGAATACATGATTCTTATTCTATAATGTCAGGGAAAATATGTTATGCACTCACATATTTATGGAAATTAATGTTATGTGCATATATTTTGTAGTGTCATTGTCCTTTTCTTGTGCATGGTTATGTGAACCATGACTTCCCCTAGGACCTATGACGTTCCATATCAAAATTATTTTTATTTGTACATTAGATCACATCAAAGGAGATTCATATGGATAGCATTACATGGTGGTATCGAGAGATAGATAAGAGTGTTATTATGTTTGAGAAGTAACTGTCCATGAGTATTATGGACTTTCAATTCCATCTTCTAATTCACCTACATGATGAGGTTGAATTAGTTGGGGTTATCTCATGTCATTGGATGTTCTTATTAGAGAGGTACATGAAAACAATGAAGGGGTTTGTTCGACAAAGGAAAAAACCAAAGGGATATATGGCATAGGGGTACATATTATACAAGTTGATCTATTATGCCAGTGAATACATCAAACAAATTGATGACACATTAGGGGCAATTGTTTGGTAAAACCATCAAGATTAGGACAAAAGGGAAGGGGATATACTCCAAACAAATGGAAGGATATTGATAAGAAAAAATTCATTTATATTTTGTCAATTTAGTACAAAGAAATTATTTACATTGAAGTTGATAATATATATTTGATCTCATGCTATTCGTTTTGAATACTTGTACACATTAGTGAATTTAGAAATTGATGCCATCAATAAATTAGTTCTTTAAGTTGATAATATATAGTTGATATCATGCTTTTCATTTTTATTTTTTGTGTACATCAGTGAATTTAGAAATTGATGTCATCAATAAATTATTTCTTGATGATGAGAAGGCAATGTGACCATTGTTATAACTCAAAATGCCACTACTAGGCATCTCTGATGTTGGCCTATTCATTCGCACATTTGCCAACCTTTTGTTGGAGTTCTTATCAAAAAACAATTTTTTGTATGGTATACATGCCCTGATGAATATGTAGAGAACGTACACACGTGTTTTACATACCTAACAACCCACGTACACATGTTAGATACATAACTAAAAGCCCACGTGTACTCTAAAAAGTTGCAAAAAAATATAAATTATGCACTTTTCGGTGGAGTTTACGGGCTATCTTAGTTTTTTCAACCATATTACCTCCAATATCCCTTTTGGAAATAAATTAACCATCATTTTCTCATATAAAAAGGGCCCTAGGGGGGTGTAATGTCCCCACTTTGGGACATCATCACAGTGTAGAGATTTATGATGACCAGAGTAGCCAGATGGATGTTATAGTGAGTACAGGGGTATTTGAGAGGCATTGTGGGGTCTAGCTTGTATCGATGATAATATTCCATCATTATGAGCCATTCCACACAGGTTGGCTTTGGTTTCTTTGCATTCCGACGATTTCCATGATTTTGACTATTTTAAGCTATAAGTCAATGGAATTCACTGAAGAGGTCATTTTGGGCACACTACTTGGAGGAACCTCTCAGTGTAATAGCTCATTGGAATCGGAAGGAGAAACACTATAGGATGGGATGGCTAGAAGTGACTTTCAGTGGCTAGGGAAGCCACAAGGAGAGATAATGAGCTTTTCAAAGGTAAAAAAGGTTAATTAATTAATTAAAGTGATTTAATTAATTAATTAAATATTAATAAAATGAAAGTCACTTTGGAGGGACAAGGTGAGCGAAAAAGTATAAGGGAAACGCAAGGGCCTCTTCTCATTCATTCATGTATGATCTTATTTTGATTTCTGGCTTCTAGCTAGTGAGCCCAATATTGGGGGTTTTGAGGGTTTTAACATAACAAACCCTAGAGGACGATTCAGTGGTGAAAGATTCCACCTATCTTGTCCCAAGCTTGGTCTCGAAGATTCAATACTCTCCCACACCATTCTAGTTCCAGATCTACTCAATTGCAAGAGGATTCTACATCGGTTGCTTGTGCAGATAGAGAGAGGGTACACCAGTTGGGGGTTTCCAGCAAGGGGGGTGCACCATTCATTAAGGAGGGATTTGTCCTAGCTGAGGAAAAGGGATTCCGGGAATTCCAGGTATTGGGTTTCCTTTGTAGGTGTCTTGGCATCATTCTTGGTGGTTTTCCGGAGTCTTTCAGTGGAGGATCGATTTGTATT
>JZKD02S1733577.1:15499-26112 GCA_000966675.3 Picea glauca | reverse complement strand
AGTGGGGCACACCATTCAGTGGGGGATTTCAGATCTATAGAGATTGAGAGGGATCTTGGAGATTCGGTCACCTGGGTTGTTCTTACCATCACCTGATCTATCAGTTGGCATATTTATTAGAGTGATTGGACAATTTTGGCAGCAGGGCCAAGTTATTGAGGGTTTCAGCCTTCTATTGGAGTGTGACATTCTTCAGTTGGAGAGTTTGGCTGGTATTGATATTCATTTCTTATTCAGCCTTTGGAGGCATCTTTTGTATTAGCAGGAGCATTTTGTAGAAGCTCTTATCTATTTTCTATCTTCTTGGCCATCTGTTGAGCATTCCGGATCGACATCTTCATTGTAGCAGGTTTCTCTATTTTATGAATAAAGAAGAATTGATATGTTTTGGCTTGTCTATATTATTGCATATGGTTGAGGTATGTTCCATGGTTATCTCTTTCTGTTATTTGTTGCATAAACACATATAAACACATCTAAAAAGTAGATCAGAAAAGTGTTTGATGAAATACCACAACCAATAAAAAGTTTTAAAAAGACACCAAAACAGTGATGATCCTTGCATAATGGCTTGGGATCATTATAGGGGGTCATTTGAAAAATATCAAACAAGAGGCAAGAGAACTCTGCCAAACTTTCTCCCTTGTATTCCAATCCTTTTGCATTCTGCTCTGAGTTTCAACCTCAACATTCCCTTCCATCCATCCCCTTTATACAATCCATCCGTTTCCCTTATATTGACATCTTGGTGGTGAGGATTGTATATCACGAATAGTGCACTTGGAGACAAAGTAGAGGAACGCAAGTGAGGTTCGTGGATTGGTGCCAACAAAATTAATGTTGTAAATTCCAATTTTGTTATTAATAAAATCGAAAAGATTGTGTCCTAGATCTTTATGTCTATGTGTTTTTGTTTATGAATGTTTTCATGAATAACTAACCCTATAGATAATCTTGATAATTACATTGTCATATTTTTTTTTATAACATTTTTTCAAGCCATCTTTGGGAGGAGGCCTGGAATCTTGGAATGGATAGCAGTCGGAAGGGATCGACAACAGCTGTAAGGAATTAAGGTACACATTTCGATCTTCTTTCTTTTATCTTAATTATCCTAAGGTTTTTTTTGGTTTGGGTAGAATAATTTTTGTTTTTTATTTTAAGATGTCAAATCTATGCCTAGTCACTAGGCCAATATTAGGGGGATTTTCCCCATAGCAGAATTGGCAACTCCACTGGGGAGTCTCTCTAGGTTCTTTTTAGGAGATTTTTGTTTGTCTTGAATTCTTGTTTTTTTTAATGTTTTGAGTCTGTTTGGGTCTCTAGTCACCTTCCAAGTGCTTACCATCTTCTCTGGTTTGGGTGGTTTGTCTGAATCTTTCTCTTTTTTGAGAATTTTCAGTTACGTACATGCCCTATTCTATACCCAGAACATGTACATACATTGTCATAGTTTGTTTTGTAATAACTAACCCTCTAGATAATCTTGATAATTAATCATATGCTATCACAGTTTGTTTTGTAACATTGTTTCAATCTAGCTTTGGGAGGAGGCCTACAATCTTGGAATGGATAGAAATCAGAATGGATCGACAACAGTCTTAAGGACTTAAGGTACACATTTCGATCTTCTTTATAATCCCTTAATTATCCTAAGGTTTTGTTTGGTTTGGGTAGAATAAAATATTTTTTGTATTTTAATATGCCAAAGCTATGCCTAGTCACTAGACCCATATAAGGGGGATTTTCCCCATAGAAGAATTGGCGACTCCACTGGAGACTCTCTCTAGGGTCTTGTTAGGATATTTTTGTTTGGCTTGAATTCCTTTTTTTTAGTGTTCTGAGTCAGTTTGGGTCTCTGGTCACCTTCCAAGTGCTTACCAACTTCTCTGGTTTGGGTGGTTTGTGTGATTTTTCTGTGGTTTGGGTGGTTTGTGTGAATATTTGTCTTTTTTGAGAATTTTCAATTATGTACATGCCTTGTTTTATACCCATACCATGTACATATGCATTCTGTTATATACACAGCCCGCGTACATATGCAATCTAACTGTGCACAACACATGTGTCTGTCATCTTGAGGGTTTTTTTCAAAAACTTTCCTTTTGTTTTAGGAAACCTTTGGTTCACCTAGTCTTCTTGAGTTCTAGGGGCCTCTGTTGACCAATGTTTGGCTAGGTTCAAGGATCATATTGTTTATTAAATTGCAAAGAAATCCTCTTATATAACTTTCTTTATCTTTCGGCGTTTCCAAGCATTTTTTGGCTTATTTGTTTTAGCTTGAATTTTAAGAAAAATGAGTTTCATTTTAAAATAGGGACATGAATTGTGTATTTTGCAGTTTCTTTTAGCATCTTTTGTTAGTTTTTCTTTGATTGAAAGAAAAACAAATACTATTTTTTATGCTAGTTAGGTCTCTTTCTTTCTTTGCATTTCATTGTTATTTGAAAAATAAAAAGGAATTAGCTTAGGGTTGCATTATCTTCTCATCTTGAAATAATTTCATATGAAAAATAAGAAATATAATGCTTTCATTTTCTGTTTTGTTTCACGCAAAAGTTGCATTGTGCATTTTGCATGGAAAGGAGAAAAGGTTGCATCTTTAGGTTTGAAGGATTGTTCATGTTTTTTCTTCCTTGAAACTCTTTTCATTTAAAGGATTAGTGTAAAGTTTTTTTTGCTAGTGTTCTTATAAGTTTCATTTTTTCAAGAGTCTCAAACAACATCAGTTTCATTACCATGCCCTTGAGTAATCAATCCACTAAATTAATTAACTCTTAAGGTTAAAATCAATTATACTTTTTTGTTTATAGGGTACACTAATTAGACTAGGATTTAGGGCCTTGGATTAGGTGTGGAGAGGAAACTATTCAAGGCCACTTAAATAAACTTAAGAGTTTGATATAGGGAGTTTTGAAGTCTAGTGTCGCAAGAGTTAGTCAGGACCCCCCTCTAACAAAAGTGATAAACATGAGGTCATGTGAGGAAAGGAAGAGGAGATAGCCCCTCCAAATCCAGACCAAGCATAGTGGGGATAGTATTTGAGGGTCATTCTTAGGATATTGTTGACTGCATCTGACTACAGATTTTCATGGACCTTGAGTCTGTTAGGGATCCTCAGTTGTCTTCCATACCATTTTCTTTCAGTACCTTTGAAAGGATTCATACATAGTTACCATGCTCATATGATCTTCCCGACTGTCGATTGTACCTACCTGGTGACTAACTACGAGCTGGAAAATTAGTTTCCTTTTTATAGGTATTATAGAGGTGATTGTGGGGGAATACCACGGTACCTAGGACCAACATCATACCATGCTTCACATATTATTCCTGGAGGGTGTTTCTGTTTTCAATCTACAATTGCACCGATAATTTTCTCTAGTGTTGGTTGGCATAATTGTTCTTCCTACCTTTTGCTTGATTTATCTTTAGGGAATTTTTAGTGGTGTGTTATGTGATCCTTAGTTTTCCTTAGTGAGTTAGTCAGTAATTTATTTAGGTCTCTGACCTAAGGTGGTAGACCACCCACTTCATCGGTCATGAGGAATTTTGGGTCTTCCACTTAGAAACGCGAAGCCGCCTCCTTATAGGCATATATTTTTGTACCACTAATTTACCAGAGTGAGTGTGTGATACTTTTAAAGACTTGAATGATCCTGCAAGGGAAGAAATTGTGCATAATATCTTCATGGCCAAAGTCACTGACGATACCAACCAAGGAACTCCTTTGTAAGGGTATTCTTGTGCTTTTCCTATTTTTTGAAATGTTGGTGTCCCTTTGATGGCCACTTTGTGCATTCTTGGGTTGAATATGGGATTACCGGTTTGGTTGGGTACCATTCCAAATGTCCTGAATGTTATTGATGCTTCTTAGTTAAGTACCTTATATCATGGGCATCATGTTGACATTCCTTCATTAGCAAAGTCTTCTCCTCCTCCTTCTACCTTCTCTGGTGGAAGTATAGCTACTAGTAACCATAAGTCTAAACGAAATAGAAAGAGGAATAATAGGAAGAAGACATCACCAACCTCTACGATTCATGTTGGAGATAGGTCTTCAACCTATGCAAGTCATGTTGAATACCAACACCTAGTCTCTGCAAGTCATGTTGGGGGAAAGCACCTAGCCTCTACAAGTCATGTTGGGGGGGGAATTCTAGTCACTTCTAGTCATACTGGCCATAGGTCTGTAGCCTCTGCAAGTCATGTTATAGACCAATCACCAACCTCTACAAATAATGTTGGAGATGTGAAACCAACCACTGCAATTCATACTAGGGGCATGAACATAGTCCCTATGATTCATATTAGAATTCAACAACCAACCTCTTCTAGTCATGTTGGAGAGTTGTCAACAACCTCTGTGAGTCATGTTGAGGACAAGAAACCAGCCACTACTACTCATGTTAGGGGCATTAATTTTTTCAAGAAACCTAGACGGATAGGACATAAGCATAAGTTCCCTTGTAATATTTTCAAGGGATATCACCTTACTCATTTATTCCCTAACATTCCAAAGGCATGAAGATTGTGGTCCATGTCTGCAAGATCTTTTGATTCTGATTCTTCATCGGCTTCCCCACAATATATTCATCCTTTAGTTGATGAAGTGGCCATGTTGATGTAATCTTCGACTAATCCCACTCCTGTTTTTGGGGGTGATGCGCCTTCAAAACATGTTGTATCATAGCCTATTCATCTAGTGGTTGGGGAAGTGGTCGTGATGATTAAATCTTTGATCGATCCCACTCTTCTCTTTTGTCGTGTCGAGTCTACCAAAGTGGTCATTCCAATGAAATCTTCATCCAAATATTGCATCGTCATGTGATTCTGATTCTTCTTTGGTTTCCCCACAATCTATTCATCCTTTGGTTGATGAAGTGGCCATGTCGATGAAATCTTCGGCTAATCCCACTCCTCTTTTAGGGGATGATGTGCCTTCAAACCATGTTGTATAACAGCCTATTCAGCCAGTGGTTAAGGAAGTGGTCATGCCAATGCAATCTTCGGTCGATCCCACTCTTCTCTTTGAGAGTGTCGAGTATAACAAAGTGGTCATGTTGATGCAATATTCGATTGATCCCACTCTTATATTGGATATTATCGAGTCTACCAAAGTGGTCACAACGATGCCATATTTGGTTGATCCCACTCTTCCGCTGGGGAGTGATGTGTCTATCGACTATGTTTTTAGCATTTGCAGTTCAATAATTTTAGAACAAGGGGGAATTTCGCTCACTTCGAGCACATGCCCTCCAAGTCCTAGGATGGTTTCCTTTGATTTCAATGACCTTGTTGAGCCTCTCCTTCCTTCTTCTGCACCCTTTCAAATAAGGTTTGAAGTTAATTATAAAACATTTATCGATGTATTGTAGATGAAGGAGCCTCCACAAGTATTTTATCCTCCTCAACTTGGCAAGATTTGGGTTCTTCCGAGATTGTGTCTGCTTCACATGAGATGTTGGCCTTTGACAGATGTCCTAGTGAGTATTTGGGGATTCTACCTTAGTTTCCTATATCGTTAGGTGGAAAGACTGTCCTTGTCGATGTTATACTGGTGCAAGGCCCATTATATTTCAATATTCTTCTCGGGCATGATTATGTATATGCTATGAACGTTGTGGTGTCTATGCTCTTCCAGGTGATGCATTTCCGTCACAATGGAAGCATTGTCACTATCAACCAGTTGGAATCTGATAATCACCATCCTAATTTGAAGTTAGTTCAGGCTGCCCCTTTATGTGTTCCTAATATTCGTGTAGACTCTACCCTGCCATAGGTAAATAATGTGGTGTCTTATCCTTGATGTTCAGTTGCTCCTTAGTAGGAACTTGTTAACTCATTTTTTCCTTCACGAGACATGGTCTCATCAATTGATCCATTGGGGGCATGGGAGCCCTTGCTTCCCCCTCTTGGTCCAAGTGATCTCAAGTTTCCTTTTGAGTATGATCTCATTATTTGTAGATCCTCAATCCTTTGTTCTTGTGATTCTTCACTGATAGAATCTGCCAACCTTGACCAAAAAATCCATCGTCATATGGAATATGGTCAATTTTCTTCGCCCTTTGGGACTGTCGATCCTCCTCCTTCGTGTTATTTCTCAAATATTGAATTTCCTTTTGATGAGTCTATCCTTGAATCTATGACTATGGTTTCTATACCGTGGGAACACTTACATCGTGGTTTTTCTTTTCTTCCCTTTTGGGAGACTTTCCAGGTCGACTACCAAAGAGACTCTTAGTTAGAGCCTACCAGTGAGCTCTACTTGAACCAGTAATATGCATAAGTTGTAAGGATATGTAGTTCCTTATACCATATTGTACAGACCATGTTTGTTGTTTTCATCTTTTTTATTCAGTAGCACCTCTTATTTTTCGAAGTTTCTATCTATATTGGATTTATTAACTTCTGGATGAGTGTTATTGGCCTTATATAGAGGATTTTGGAGACATTTTATTTGGAATTTGTTCATCGTATCTATCTTCTCTGACAAGTATTGAACTCGAAACTAGCATATAGGTTAGATTTTTCCCTACTTGCATTTTTGAATTATCTGTTTCTTGGTTAATTTTTCCTTAAGATCGACCCCACTGAATTGTGACACTAATCTTACTTGTTGATAAGTGTGTCATACTTTGTGTGGTAGAGGATTCCTTCCATGGGCATACTAGTTAGAGCCTTGTTTTCCTTTTGGTTCCCATGTCAAAGTAATTCATAGGAACGACATTCCTTTTAGTCTTGCCATGACCTTTTTTTAAAGCCTCATCCTTCTTCTTCATCATTTTTATTGGCCTTTCCCATGGGACTCCCCTAGACCATGGTTTGTTTCCTTTCATTCTCACTTAAACTATGAAAGCGAAATCTAACGAGAATTTATTTATCCTTTTCGGCCTCATTCATATTACTTAATAAAAGGAGCCCCAATGGAGTCTTCTTTAAGCCCTTTTCAGACTCTCTAAAATTCAAAATATTTTTGAGCAATCTTGTTTCCCTTCACGCTTGTCAAAGTGAAATTTGAAGGCACATTTTTTCAACGATAGTTTACCCCTTTTTCAGTCCGGATGGCAATTTTTACGAAAAAGGTATTCCCTAGGAGCTAAGGTTCTTTAGGAGAGTATTTTTGGGTGTAAGTTTAACCCTTTTTGGGGCCTGAGGGACTAAATTTGTGAAAAAGGGCTATTCTCCCTGGTTTTGGTTTATCACTTTTTCGGGCCTTGGAGATTATTTATCAAAAAGGAAACCCCTCAAAGTCTTTTTTAATCCCTTTTCAGATTCCCTAAAAAAGAAAATATCGTCAAGTGACCTTGTTCCTTTCACACTCGTTAATTAGTCTAGAAGGAATATCTATTTGGCATATAGATTACCCAAGAAAAAGGTACGCCTCAGGAGATATGTCTCGCCGAGAGAGTTCTCCTAAGTTATGTTTTATAATTTTCCAGGCCCGAGAAACTAAATTTACAAAAAAGGAACTATAGTTCTCCTCGATATAAGTTTAAACCTTTTCTAGACCTTGGAGACTCAACTTACGAAAAAGGTGCGCCTTAGGAGATTAGTCTCGTCGCGAGAGTATCCCCAATTTTTTTTTATCCTTTTTCAGTATTGGGGATCTAACTATATGAAAAATAACACTTTGGAGTCTTCTTTTAGTTTTTTTCAGACTCTCTAAATGTGAAAAACCATCAATCTTACCTTCTTTGTGCTCGTAAAAATTTACATGGAAGGAGTCTCGTTGCGTCATTCCGTAATTGCATCGCATGTCTCATCATTTTGACTTTATCCAAATTTCAGCATCATTTTTCTATTACTTAACCTTTAGTGAATTCCTTAGGCACAAGCCTTGTAACATTTTTTCCTTTGCGATTGACACCTTGAACCATGGAGGAATTTTCTCGAGTGTCCTTATCCTGCACATGTCTCCTTGCACTGATCATCAGTATGTTCCATGATCCAAGTGGATATCAGTGGCCACCCACCTTTTCCAAATGGCTCAAAATGACTTTCTGGCAATTTTGGCAATTTACTATTTTTAGCAGTTTTTTCGGGTCCTGAACTTTTGGGGCCATTTTGAGGCCCTAAACGATGTTTTTTTGGGTATGTTTCTCTCGTAAACTAGCATCTACGATGATATTTTGTCTCGAGCGTTGTAGGCACCGGATATATCTTTCCAACGAGCTATCACACGCCTAAAACGAAGATCGTATGCAAAAGTTACGACCCCGAAAACTTGATGTACTCACTTACCCAAACGGGGCCCACATGACTTTTGGCGCTTCATCTCCTAGGGTTAGGTTTCTGGATGTCTAGGACTTTCGGCATTCCCGTTTATTGTAAAAATGCCTTCAAAGCCTCATTGTAATCATCTTCTTGCGAATGCGAGTAACCGTCACATATCTTCTCAGAGATAAGCCACCACCATTCTAGCGAGTCTTCCACTCTATATTTTTACAGTCTCTGTACATTTCTTTCATTAATAGAAGTCGTGTATTACTTTATATCTGCGTTTATGGTTGCCTCTTCTATACATTTATGTTATATTATTGAATATATGTGATATCTCTGTGCATTTATTTATTATATCTCCGATCTCATTTCGTGCCAAAAATAATCCAGATCAATGGCATCAGAGAAGGCTTCTCTTGATCGTTTTTTCAGTGCATGTCCCTGACGAGGTCCGAGTATAGCAAGTTGGGTCTCGATCTTGTCTCTCTTGAAGAAAATTGCTCTCACACACCCAAGAAACCCTCAATGGTGGAAGAAAAGAAAAATGACGGAGCAGACGATCCTATCAATCTATTGCTTGAGCAAGCTCTCACGCGACAGAGGGACGAAATGATGGAGAATTTTTCCCACATCCTTCAACTCCTGTCGATAGAATCAGGCGCATCTTCATCAAGCGGCCACTTTGGAGGCACCTCGCCTATCAAGGTACAAGTTAATTTTGATATTCCTGTATTTGAAGGACAGATAGATGCAGAAGCCCTAGAAAAATGGTTAACTCTGCTAGAAGGTTATTTCTCTATTCACAATTTTTTCGACAAAGAAAAGATCACCTTCGCACTCCTTAAATCTCTCCCTCATGTCAAACATTGGTGGGAAAATTACTGGGAGAAAAGTTCCACAGAGGAGTCTAGAATATGGGGCCAATCCCACTTGGGATTTTTTTGTGGATGCGGTAAAGGAACAGTATTACCCTGTTGGCAACTATGAGGACCAGTGCATGAGGTGGACCACACTGCGGCAAGAGAGGGGCCAAGCAGTTTTGGAGTTCACCAATACCTTCCATACCTTGCGCACCAAGCTGGGTATCAAAGACTCCGAGCGAAATTTGGTTCTGAAATACCATGGGGCTCTACACAGATACATCCAGACTGAAATGGATTTTCTGGACATCTCATCACTCGATGTTGCTTACCAATATGCTGTTAAAATTGAGTAGAAATTTAAGCACCAGAACAAATGGGAATTTGGATCTGTAAATCCACAACAACCACCAAAGTATGACAAAGACAACCCTAACAAACAGTCTCCCGAAAGCCAGCCCAAGACATAGGAAAATAAGGGTCATGGGAAGACAAAGAAGGAAACCGGAAAATGGTGTGATTTCCACAAAAGCCCCTGGCACAACACCGATGAATGTCACTCAAAGAAGTCATTGGTGGCCGAGATCAAAGATAAAGAGCTGAACCCTGATTCAGAATCTGATTCTGAAAATAATGGTAAAGGACAGATCATTGACGCAGACCCCACTGTCATTGTCGTGACTGCAGCAATTCAACCAGAAGAACCAACAGATCCTGAAGAGGGGGAGCACCTTTTTCATTCACAGATGTGGGTGAAAGGGACCCCGTTGCATTTTATTGTTGATAGCGGAAGCCAGAAGAACCTAATTTCAGCAGAGGTCGTCAAATAGTTGGGATTGTCGACAACACCACACCCGCAGCCATACAAAATCGGGTGGCTTCGGCAAGGAAGAGATCTCTGTGTCAACCAACAGTGTCGATTGTCATACGACATCCAACCCTTCAAGGATGAGGTATTATGTGATGTTTCCCCACTGGATGTCTGTGATGTTATCTTGGGCCAACCATATATGTGGAGACTCCATGCTATTTATGAGTCTCGACCCCGTAGTGTCATTGTTACTTTGGGGGGTCATCTCTACAGAATAATAGAGGTAGTTCCGACTACTTTTCCATCTAAAAAGTGCCGCAAGGTAGTATCTCATACTGCAAAATTCAGCTTCTTCACAATCTGTTCAAAAGGAGAACAAAAGGACACTGCAACCACTACATCCTTGCCCCAAGCACCTTCTATCCAACAGAAGCAGGTCGACAAGGTTGCAGCAAAGTGAAAAGATTCCTTCTGCACGTCATCCTCTCATGTATCTCGACTTGTTGAGAAGCCTCAACCGCAACAGGTTCGTGACAGATTTCGACAAACTGAGCAGTGCGACGTCTCGAGCAAGACAAGCATCTCACCAAGATGTAGATTCACTAAATGCTTTTCCCTCTCCCCCGGGAACTCAATGCAATGGAGACCATTGCTTCCTAAGGAGGGAGGATTGATCCAGGTGGATATCGGTGGCCACCCACCTTTTCCAAATGGCTCAA